>JAQGBJ010000131.1:0-63701 GCA_034698345.1 Sphaeridia pumilis
GACACTATTTGCGGAAGTGGCAGACGAGAATTGTGATGGTGGTCAGGAACTTGTCTTTGAGGCCAAACAAGTTTTGAAAAAAAGAGCAAGTGTTTTATCTGCAGTGGCCCAGTTCGAGTCCCACTCAATCGCCGCTAACGAAGCTACTGCAGGATTAAACCAGTCCAAGATGAAGTCTGAAGATCACGAAACTGTCAATTCAGAGTTGGCTGAGAGGAAATCATTCCTGTTCGACCTTTGCCCTACGGGAAACTGCCAAGAAGACCTCAAAGCGAAGCTCTCAGGAATAACCATAGAGATAACGAGAGACGAAGCCAAACCGAGAAAAGTACAGTTGAAGGATATTGATGAAGGGCTCTCTTCAGCAGATTCCAATGATACATTGAACAACTCTGCCACAAATCTGGAGACTTCAAAGGCAAAGAACCAATACCTGTCAGTCAGCCTTCTTAACGAAATCACCGCAACGCTCAAAAACGAATCTGACATCGAACTAGCACTTGAAGACAGCGATGACGTGACAGATAGCGAATCTTTGGTAACGCACAAACTTCCATCACTGGCTGCAAGACGGAAGCATGTGGCGGCGAAGCTCATCATGTCAAAGGATTTCAATGGCAGCGTCGCAGCTCGGCTGAAGAGAAAGTCGTCAGTACCGAACTTGATGCCGTCCAACGGTATAAGTATCGATCCCGGTCACTACGAAGAACCCGGGAGCTTGTACCGCAAGTCTTGGACCAACCAGTCCAATTCGTCAATTGGCTCAACAACATCTTCATCGTCGTTAGGAGGTAGCAGCGCCATGCTGCAGAAAGCATTGTTACATGTACCTCGCGGCCATAGACTTCGAAGACGATCTGACGTCACTTCCTCAGTCGCCAAGTTCTGGCAAGAGGAAAATGAGCTGGGTGACAACGAGTCCTCGCCAAACCACAGCTCGGGTGAAGACCTTAGCAGCAGCGGAAGTGGTAAACGCGGAGACGTACTTCGTCCAATAATCAAACGGAAAAGGAACATGTCAGATATCCTTCGTGGTGCCAAGACGTTGGCTTCTATGATGCGCCGAGATGGGCAGGTTCAACAGCAGCCGCAAAACAGCAAACGAGCACAACAAGCGCCTAAAATTGAAGTCATGTTCAACAAGTCTGAATCCAATACTCCGCAGCACAGTCCAAGAACCCTGATTGAAGTGGAGCCGGCGGATTCGGAAAGGTGTGAATATGAACCAGAAGATTTTGAGGAAAAGTGCGACGCTATTCTGCATTCGATTCAGTCACAGAAAGCCCGCAAGTCTTTCTTTGTGGCCAGGGAACTGCTCAGCTCTGAAAGGACCTTTGTTGAAGTCTTGCAGCTCATTACCGTGCATTTTCCGAAGGCTCTTGATGAAACGGCGAAACGCTTAAAGCTACCTGGGCGGTGTGCAATCATACCTGAAGCTGACCTGGAGAAGGTTCTGGGTGGACTTCCGGTTCTGAAAGAAATGAATCATGTCATTTTAAAGGACATGTACGAACGGGTCTACAACTGGACTGAAGAGACTGGCAAGATTGCAGATGTGTTTGTCAAAAAAGGACCCTTCCTCAAGCACTATACTTACTACATCAAAGACTTTGAAAAGATTCTCAAAGCTTTTGATAACCTGGTTCAAAAGCATCCTAACTTTAACATTGCTCTTAAGGACTTTGAGTCGTCCAAGAAATGTCAGTTTTTGGGACTCAAAGCGTTCATGCTGAAACCCGTTCAAAGGATGCCACAATACTCGTTGTTGTTGGAGGACTACTTGAGGACGTTGGATGAAGGTCACATGGATTATGAAGATACTATAAAAGCTATTCAGATTGTGAGGTCGGTGGCGGAACATGCGAATGAGGCCATCAGGTCGCAACTGAACATGGAACGGCTCATGTCACTTCAGGCGAGGATTCCAGACTTCCACGTTGTTAGTGATACCCGGGTTGTGGTCAAAGAAGGCCAACTTTTCAAGGTTTCAGCGAGCAAGAAGGAACATAAATTGCGGTATTTTGTGCTGGTAAGTCCCAAAACACATGTGAAGTCATGATGCAATTTTGGTTTTGGTAATGTTGATGACTAATTTTTAATTGATCAGATGAGCGACACTTTCCTTGGACTATCGTACGCGAACGCTAATCATCAAAACGGGGATTCTCAACTGAAACTGAAATACACGCTGTCCTTAAACAGGCTCAAGGTTGTGGTACCACCCCAGAATGGTTCTGAATTCGAGTTCAACGTTATTAGCAGGGCTATTAGTTTTACGATCATTGCTCGGTAAGTACAGTGTACATACCAAGTTAAACTTGTGGTTGTAAAGTACATGTTTCAAACGAGCGTTTCCGACTGTTTCAGGTCCGAAAGAGAACGATACGAATGGATAGAATCCCTCAGAACAACTGCCAAAAATTTCATGGAATCTGAGGGAGTGCTGGAACCGTCTGATTTTGATGTTGTGGGCAGTGAAAAGCAATTAGGGAGAAAAGTGAGTATAAACTGGAGATCTATTCCGTTGGTTCTGATTCTGAAGTCAAAATAAAGCTTTGGTGCATTTTTGATACAGGCTCCAGCTTACGTTCAAGACTCGAGAGTCAGCATGTGCCAATCTTGCCACTACGAGTTTAAGATAGCTTTCCGGCGCCATCATTGTAGGGCTTGTGGCCAGGTAAATTTGTGCTATAAAAACAAAAACATTATTATAGAATTTTTCGAAGAAACTAAATATATTTTCTCTAGGTTGTATGTCGGAACTGTTCTTCAAACGAAGCTCCATTGGAGTACCTGGAATACGACACCGGTAGAGTTTGTGACTCTTGCTACGATGTCTTGTTAAGTGGTAAGAACAGTAACTTCAAAGCGATATTAAATGAAAATTTAAAGAGAAGAATTTCATTGATTTCCTGTTTCAGATTTCGAGCGGTTACATTCTCACGAAACCATGATTTTTGCCAAGAACCGACTCAAATTCCGAAAGATGAACTTGATTACTGGTTCGAGCACAGCTAGAATACAAGAGAAGGCCAAGCATTCCATCAGAGTACCTACTAGACGTGAGGTAATTAACAAGAACTTTTTTGTTCTACTAATCCGTATCAGATTTCACTCTCAAGTTGAACTTTGTACAAAGTGTAACATATTTTGAATTAATGTTTTTAGAGAGCAAGTTTCGTTGATGGAGACATCAAAATTACTGGGTATCTGAAATGGCGGGATCGTAAAGTATGGAAGAGAAACTGGGTGGTACTTATGGGTCGCGTCATGTATTTTTTCGAAGAGCCTGAAGATACCGTCGCTGTGATGACTATTCCGGTGCTGGGTTATACGGTAGAAATGGGCTACTTCCAGGTCAGTTGAAGATTAGAATCATCCCGGTAACTAGGAACTTTTGGATATTAATGTGAATTTAATTGCTGAATTTCAGGAACAAAACCAGGAAGTCCAATGCTTTAAGCTCTGCCATGTCAATCGTGAAGACGTATGTTTCCAAGTTGAAAATCAGGCCATGATAGCCAAGTAAGATCTCTATTACTTATCAAGCCAAAGATGAAATTTTGAAAGTTGGATTTAAACGCCTTTGATGATTTTCAGATGGGAAACTGCACTCAGCGAGGCAACGGTCATGAGTTCGGGCAAGATTTGCCAAAACCCTTAGTTATCTTTTAGATCTGTCTTTATAAGGGTTTTGTTGTGATTCTTTGGTGTTGGATATTTATGAGATTTTGACATGTTTTAGTATATAGTGTAACTATTGCAATTGCTCGAGAGACAAAGGAATACTTCGTAAGAAATGTTTGACTGTATGATTACTGTCCCAGCCTCGGCCTTACTCGTAAAGCCAATTAATATTACGGCGAGCGTTGGCAAGAGCAATCGATTATCGTTAATTATAGAATGATTGTAAAAAGATGGTATTGTTTCACGTAATGAAGAAATTACAACTTGTTTTTATCTCATGGCTTAATGTATAAAAAGATGGTAAATGAAGTATAATAATAATAATAATAATAATATAATACAATTGTACAGTTGCTCTGGTTAGGGTACAATGCTTGTTTGTTGAATGTGTGGAAAAAAGAGAGACCAAGTACAAGACAGAGTGAACTATCAGATTTGCTAATTCATCTTCTGTGCATAAAAGTCTCCACCCAACTTCGGATCATCTTCATTCCAAATGACCGATTCCAAGTGCCCGCTCAGCGTCCATCAGAGCTTTCTTGAATTCGTCCACAGTCAGCTGGAAACATCAAGTTATTTAATTTAGAGACTAAATAAATATACGCAGGAACCTCAAACACTCGATTAGTTGAATGAAACCTACCACAAGCTTGTTAGTGGATTTGAAATCGCCGTCTTGAAAAACGTGAACAGCGAGATCGAGTTTCACGTGAGGTTCGTACCCATGAAACAAGGCCACTAGAATGGTTTCTGTCTTCAAATCACCACAGACGTCGTTGAGCGAGACTTCCAGAACCTCCAGATCTGAAAAGTACAAATATCGATTGAAAATCAGTTTCTTTCCGTTTTAGATTTAGTAATGAGAATTTAAATAACCTTGTAGAAGTGAGAGATCTAGGAAATAGCCTTCGACGTCTTGGTCTTCCAGTATTTCACGTTGCTTCGCTTTAAGATCATAACAAGTCATGTCATGGAAATTATGGAAACACATTGACATCCTACGTAAACCCAGAAATGACTTGCAAGCGTTAAAAAAGTCGTCCATGTAGTCAGCAGAGCCTTCTTCGTCATTTCGTAGGCTTCCGAACTCCAACTCAAGCCAAGTGACGTTGGATACATGCATAGCAGCTTTTTCCAACATTTGGTCATTGGATTCCACTCCAGGCTTAACCACCAGTTTCTCAACTTGTGCAAGCTTATGTTTGTCAGGACCTTGCACCTGACGTTCGTTCAAGAAGTTCTTTGTGCTATCTGCTTCACTTTCTTGTTCGGGGATCCAGAGGAAGATTTCAGACAAGTGGGCGAAAATTTCGAATTTTTTTAGGAGACGTAGAACTAAATCAGCACAAAATTCCTCGGTTCTATCATCTTGAGGAACAGAAATTGTTAGGGTATTGATGGCAGGAGTCCAGCGCTGTATTTTCGCAAACAAATTTGGGAAGTCGTAGTTTAAGCTCCCAGAGAGAGACAAAACTGTCGGCTGATTGAAGTTGATGAACTCGACTAACGCTTCGGTTACACCCGCCCGATTTTCAAAGTCAAAGTGGAGGTGTTGAATCCGGTGGAGTGGCATTGCAACTTCTTGGGCCATTAATTTCCAACTTCTAAAGAAGCCCAGAAACAGGTATGCGGCTCCTACATCTTCGTCGTGAAATTCATCCTTGAAGTCAAGATCCTGTAAACAAAGTTCTGTTACAAATCAAGAAACGGAATGCGTCGAAGGATGAAAATGTTCACACAAAAACTTACCGTCAATTTTGGACAGTGGCGTAAAAAGGTTGCATCAAGAGTATTTTCAAAGATTTCGTTGAAGTAGTAGTTGAATTCAACGTGCATCAAGGAGGCAAACACATCATCTGGAGCTAGGGCCGGGACAACAAAATCTTCCACCACATTCTTTCCATCATTCAACTTAACACACAAAGTTTTCATGCTTTCCAGTTGCTTCAACAGGAACGGCAGTATACGATTAGTGTCGTCAATAGACACGAACTGGATCTCAAGTCTCTCAATTTTCGACCGCCAATGGACACTTGTTATGAATTCCGCGATGACAAAGTCTTTTAAATGTCCGTCTCCCTTTTCCAAACTAACGGTTGCGTCTATTGGAGCATCAATAGCAATATCACGATTCGCCAAAGTTGAATCGAATCGCTCGTATTCTGCCCAGCGATGTTGGCCGACTAGTTCAATCATTTCACAGCGCTTTCGAATCACATTGCAGGCGATCTGGTTCCAAGCTTTGTTTACAAACCGTAGTTCCTTTAATTTGTCGAATTTCGTCAGCTTCATTATTTCTTCTAGAATCTGAAATATGCCACAAAAGATACCAGAATCAGCTGAAAATCAATGATTAAATAATAATAGCGCCTTCAGAAGTGTATCAAAAAAGTTAGTAGCATTTACGTACCAAATCGATTCCGACTGCTTCTCTTGCGGCATCCGCCATGGTGCTGATGGCTCTATACCAAACTGACAATCCAAATTATTTAAACTGATGAAGATTTACAAATGTATCTTTGATGTTGAAAGAAACCTTGATCTGCGTTGCGTTTAAACAAAAGCACGTTAAAAAATTGTGTTTCCTGCAGTCACTTCCAAAATATTGTTTGAGCAGCACGCGAGACTCCAATTTTCTCCCTTTGTTTCTGTTATCATTTGGTGAAACAAGTATGAATTTCCTTTCCGACAATCCCAAGCAACGCTACAAAACGTTCTGACGCCATCTGAATTTCCCGCCAGGTGTTGCAGAGTTTTCTTCGGGCGTTTCAGAGTTTAAAACGATATTTGATCATTTACGAGTGCAGTTTGACACCTTTATTATTTTAAAATTCTTTAGTACAAGCAAATAGTTTCACATTCAAACAATCGTATTCACTCCAGAAGCAAACCTAAATGTAAACTCAAACTCTTGCTTATCTACAACCTTGAAATCTCAATTGGAAATCTACTCTAACAAGTTCAATCTTCAATCACACTCTTCAGTTCTAATCTTTGACGAAACGTCTCTCGCCAGCCTCAGCCACTCTTTGCATGGTCCAGGGTCCAGTTGTAACAGTCAAATGCATCGGAACTGAAGCTCCAAGCTCATCAGATCCAAAAGTATTGTTCCACCTGGACCTGGCTGCTCAACCTTGATGTCATGTGCATAGAGAAGGCATTACTAAAGTAAAATTTGAAACAAACCAGCTACTAATTATAGAGTGTCTTCAGTTCCACTACAGACCAAGCTGCTGTAGAGATTCCTCATTTTTACTAGCCTTAGAAAGAGTTGACGATGAGCATATTGTCTCAGGAGTGTTGGTCGGTCCTCGAATTGATATGATTATGGCAGCCAGCCCAGGAAAAGAATTGAAGAAAAACTGGGTGGTTACTCATCGGTCGCGTCATGTATTTTTTCGAAGAGCCTGATAACCGTAAAGATAACAAGAGATATTTTGTTCTGGTAAGTCCCACAACACACGTGAAGTCATGATGCAATTTTGATTCTGGTAATGTTGATGACTGATTTTATTGATTGATCGGATGAGCGACACTTTCCTTGGACTATCGTACGCGAACAATAACAATAAAAACGGGAATTCTCAACTGAAACTGAAATACACGCTGTCCTCAAACATGCTCAAGGTTGTGGTACCACCCCAGAACGGTCCTGAATTCGAGTTCAATGTAATTAGCAGGGCTGTTAGTTTTACGCTCATTGCCCGGTAAAGTATAACGTAATTTCAAGTTCCGAATTACATGATTGTGAAGTATTTGTTTCGTTTAATGTATACAAATCGATGCAGATTAAGAGTGAATTGAAGAATGATCAATTACAAAAGCGGTTCTACTGAAATGAACTAGTGAACTATGGATCCAATTAACGAATATCAATAACCGATATATCACATCGTTACAATATATTCCATCAGTCCTTCTTTCTACTAGCTTGATGCATTTAGCTTCAAATTTGTTTTCTATTTTCTACAACAATTGTAAAACAGTACTGAAGGGCGTAAAAAACTTTGCAACATGAAGACGCACGGCTAGAAATCGTCTACCCACATGCAATTTCCACTGATTGGAATGGGATTTAGCTCTAACGCTGCTTTAAGAAGAGGACTCAAGTGTATAATAAAATACCATAGGATAAGAAGAAGCAAAACCCTCCATTCGCCTCGCTTTAACTGCTTCTATGATACCAAAACAAAGACACGTAGTTTTTTCGAAATATTAGTTAATTGAAGGCAAGTCCAATAACACAAAGTTCCTCAGTTCAAGCAAAGCAGCACTTGCAAGGGTTGGCTATATAACCAACACGTTCCAGTAATGAGCTATAATTATATCAAAATGGACATGAGAGAGCAAATTTTCAGATCACAATAGTTGATCGAAGCTCTGCAAAATATTTCATTTTCATCAATATTATTTTTAATGAGACATCTTTAAAATGTTTTTTATGCATGTTAGCGTGAACCGCGCGTAATATTCAAAAGGTTCTATAATTTTAATTCAAAATATTGTTCCGGTCTGGTGGAAGGTTTAGAAAATATAAGATGGATTCGATTTTTCTACGGGGGTCCTTAATGAACAGCGTCTCTTCTGGAGGTCCCATGGAGGAAGGATTACATGTCAGCTTTAGCTACCTTCAACTGCTGCCGCGTATTATGGAAATCCAAATTCAAAACTCGTGTGTTTATGTGATGTGTTTATGTGAGTCTTATTATCCGATCAACTGGATTTCTTCCGGATTTTAGCTTCTCTAAACTCCAACCAAAAGTAAACGACAATAAAAAGCCTTCACTTTCTAACAGCTACTTCATAGCCATAATTCCGCCAACAAAGCATCAAGACCATCGAGGGTTTTTGTTCATGGACGGAATTTAATAGCGAGCAATCTCAACAGAACTCAAACTCATCAGCGTGTCACTATACTCCTGATTTTGTTTTCTTTTCATTCTCCAAAACTCCGAAATTCTCGATTCTGAAGTTTGTGCAGAATGTCCAAAAATGAAATGTCAATTTCTCGTTGTATTTCTATCTCGCTACTCAACCCTATTCTCTCTCTCCCCCTTCGCAGTTCCCCAACTCTCCTTTCTGCTTTCTCTCCTACCGCTCAACTAACCATGACCATACTCCTCCTTTCAAGCTCCCCCTCCCGTTCAGTCCCGCCCCTGAATCATTTCACTGGGAATTTTTTTTGGTTGTTTTGGCTGCTGTATTTGTTTTTTAGTCGTTCACAAATTCACAAATTTATTGATTCTTGCAAAATTCTGTCGGGTCTTATATTCTATCATAAAACAAGAAGCTGTTGTGGACTACGAACATGTTTTCTACCTTTGATGAAGAAATGCCCGAAAGCACAGCTACATAGAAAACACAGCATACCTTTTCGCCGCAAGAGTTCACAAAGCGTATATTGAAGTACATGCAACTTGATTTAAAAGTTTCTACAACTTATCGAAATACAGTGTACATTTTCTGATTATCCTGCAGAATGAAGGTCAAAATGCATATTCTTCTCGGGAGTCAATAACTAACCCACTTTCCACCTCATGGAAACGATTTTCCTCCAGTAACAATTCAGAAGTCCTTTGAGTAGTTTCACCGCAGTTTTCGCTCAGTTTGCAAAAATGAAGATCTGCAGAGTTATCTGGCTGCTACTGTTCCTTGCCTGTATGTATACGGCCGCAGATACAAGTAAGTTTTTACTAACATTTGCAAGTAACTATGACGAATTTCAAGCTGTAAGGCAATCGAAAACTATACGTTCAACAGGTCACGAAGTCGTATAAACTACTGTGAAATTTAATGCCTAACGTCAAATTCTAGAACCAAGAGCTCTATAGCGTCTTGTTGTTACCATAAGATTACATTGCCATTTCTACTTTTTTCAGAGCAAAGAGGCCGAGGCCTTATGGCGCACCAAGGACCATCAGTTCCAAGTCATCCATTTCAACTATCATCTCATGGAAGGCCAGCCAGGAAAACAGCGCATACAAGTAAGGTGCAAGTTTGCCGCCGGAACTACATGGAAGTGGATCCAGACTATGATATGTCAACCTACACAGTCGATCGGCGCCGCCATCACGTAAGCCGAAGAAGGCAGAGAGCCCAGCGGCGACATGCAAGTAGAAAGGCTTGCAAAAACAGGCAATCAGGATGCTCCTCTCCCAAAGCCTCTCTCTGCTTGTCAGAATGTTTTGGCAGCTTTTTGCTGAACATTTGTGCGTACTTCGGAACTTTGTCGCAAATCTGCCTCATTGCAACCAATTGGTTGACGGTTTCGACCATGAGACGTTTGGTTGAGTATATCTCATTGTTGATTGAGTTTAGCTTAACGAATGCTGATATTTATCAAGTTTAAGATGTATTTAATTTGATGGCTATGATATAATTCATTTCACTTTGAACCTCTGCTATCAAGCTAGGATGCTAGTCGATTGTCTTTTCGGACAACACAGTTTCTGTCATCTTTTAGTTCACTTAGAACTTCTTGTGCTAATTTCGCCAATATATTACTGGCTGATGGTCATGTAAAGATGTGTCATTTTCTCTGTAAAAGTTGTTGGTCTGCATTCGGAAAAAATAAAGTTCAATGAATCTATCCCGAACGTCATTTGGATTGTAAACTGTACAACTATTTATTTCCCGAAAGTCAGTCAGTCATAGAGCACTTGTAATACCAGCTTTCTCAAATAAACCGGCAACGGAAAGTCCAAGTGGCGGAACTCAACAGGAGTTGTATTTCACCCTTGAATCAATCCATGTTACCAGCTGACTGGCCTCAACCGTCATATGAGATCCTGGATAGTACGTTCACCGCATGGAATAAATCAGTCGGTAGTGGGAAATTTTGCTCGGAAGAATTCCGTACAATTTTATGTTGTGCATGTGACACTAGGGAACAAACAAGTTTTTGTTAGCGAAAGGTGCTAAAGTTGGCTATAAACCAAGGTGAGACTGTCGTTCTTCATAAACCAGAAAAAGTCTTGACTAACTGACCAAAAATTCGCACAAGTATTATCAAATTGTCACATACCGTAACTAAATATCCGATTTCAATACACTCCTTTCCAATTTCTATGCCGTTGTTACGTTGTATTCGATCAAGCTCAATTTCAAGATTCCAAGCTGTTCGTTTAGGCGTGATCTTTATCATCACGTGTCAAACCAATTCGCTGAGCTGTAGACTTCACGGAAGAATAGATTTTTGACCTTGTTAAAGCTCTCTGTCGCAGCACAACAGACGGACGGATGAGTTCATAAGGTAGCTGAATCCACCTATTTCCAGCTCAGGTCGTCGGTAAGAAGTGATATGCACAATAGGCTGTTATTATATGGCTAAATGAAGGTCAGATGAAACAAAATAAAATACGAGAATAAGGATGATGAATTCAAATTATTGTTGTTGATCGATTGTCATCCAGATTTTTGGTGACTTTTTAAAGATAAAGTTGTGTGTTCTACTGGTAAGCTCTGTCTTGTTCAGTTTCACTCTTGCTTGGGTTTAACATATGGACTTATGATTCCATATAAAGCGGTAACCGTGAGAGTAAATTTCCGGAAGCGGTAACATAGATGTTTATTACTCTAGGCGTGTAGTTGACGTAACTTCATAATTCTATGTGTAGCTGCGGATGATTCGGCACTTTAGAAAGTTCTAATTGCATAGTCAAAGCAACCTAATAAACAGAAACGGCAGTTTCCGAGTTTCGGCAGTATCGTCAGTTTCGGAAAGAACATATACGGTTGTATCACGACCAAGAGATGGCGTTGAAGAACGAAAAAAATTGCTGACCTCTGAACTGAGTCATTGATTTTTGTTACTCAATGACGCGCCCGCCGAAAGTTTAAAAAGTTATCCCTACTCACTCAACATTGCAGAAATTGTAAATTTGAAATATTTCTTACCACAGTTAGTTTTCAAGCTACAAAGCTCAAATTGATTTTGGACGGACAGTGTCCAAAACTGTCCAATTGTCCAAAACCGTCCAAAACAGAGCCGTCTTAAGAAGACCTTTAAATTTAATCATAATCAAAGCAATGGACGTCAGTTATCTCACTGCTTTAGGTTTCAAGGGAACTTGAAAAGCATTTCAAGTGGATTCTGGAACAATTTTCTGTAGAATCAGAATTTTCCAGTCCTAAAAATTTAAAAATTTTGGCGGGAAGAACTGTCCAAAATAGAATTGGACAGCGGCATGTTAATTTTGGACGGTTTTAACCAGTTTTGGACAGGTGGTTAAAACCACCGTGTTAAAACCATACACACACTCTGAAGCGTTGGTTTTTTGAGAAGAAAACTAGATAAAATTTCCGTAAGAGATGCATGCTAGCAGAAAATCTCTGCCGGATTGGTGCGTACCTCGGCCGCTCCATTGAACAGCGCCACGCACTTTTCAAAGTGAGTCATCTCTATACATAGTTGGGATTCAAAGTTTGAAACTGGGAAAATTACCCGCTAGAGAAAGCCTGTCAAGTTGTACGCAAATGCATCAGGAGCATGATTGTTAGGGTAATTAATAGGTTTGTAAGTGTAAATGAGTAATTGTTTTGTAGTCAGAAGGCAAAAGGCTAACGATAGTGCGTGTTGCTTTTTTGTAAAATGTGTGCTTATGACATGAACAAAGATTTCGTCGAAAAAACGCAAAAAACGATCTTGATTGATTGTTGGGCTGCATTTTCCTATGTCACACACAACGCCTGTTATCACGTGATTCTTGATCATTCTCAAAAAGCGTAAGTCGGATTTTGTTGTTGTCTAAGAAACAAAAATCTGATATAGCAAACAAACATTTGAAAACCGACTTTCTAGTCATTCTATTGTAAGCAAGCAAACCGACTGCATTCGATCAATTTACTGCTACCAGATCATTAGACAAAATTCTTGTTCTACAGTAAGTCAAGCTTTAGAAAATAAGTTTGTGAACTGAATCTCCTTCTCCTGTATCAAGCTCTTTACGGTTTATGTTCTTCAAATTCCAGATCGCAATTTCAAGATGAGCGCCGGTGACTACAAATCAAACTTCATGAACGACGCAACCCCGTTCATGGGCAACTTCAACATGGCCAACTTCCAGCATTCCTGCGTTCAGAACAAGTACGTGCCCTCATACATGGACTGGAATAGCGCAAACAGCTCCTTCGCTTCAGTGGTTCCAAACCCTGGATCTTCAGCTTCCCCGAATGGAAAACGCCCCGTCCATTTCCAGACGCTGGACTGGACTCCTGGTTTGAAACAAGCTGGTCTCAATGTCATGTCTGCTGATGGAAGTGGCAGCGCGCCGATTTCTGCACCTGTTCATAATATTGGAAGTTCAGATAATTCTAGCGGTTTCCATGGATCTGTTAGAGTTATGTCTGTATCACCGATGCAACAACGATAAATCAAATTGTTTTTGCTCAAAGTTGCCAAGTTGCTAATGGTTTTTACTCAGAATATAGTAGAAGAAATCTCTTGAGAATATGAATTAATATTTAATTGCAGTAAACAGCTGTATTAGGTCAATTCGGTCGTTAGCTGCTGTTATGGAACGCAAACGTTCTGAAAGCGATCCAAAACAGTGCGGCCAAAATCCAGTCTGAACAGTTCGTCGGTAAGGAAGAATCGACTCTCTTTGGCGCACTCTTAATGCACAGGCAATTGCGACATTCGGTAAACACAGCGATGGCTACGACACGTAAGATTAACACACACACACAATGAGGAATGAAGGCCAAATGAGGAAAATAAAACTTTAGAATCGACATAGATTAATTCAAAACGTTATTGGGGATTGATTGTGTTCAAGGTCTTTCGTATTTAGAAGTGGTTAGTGGAGTTGAGACATATTTAATTGTTCGGTCTACTGGTAAGTTGTGTTTTCTTCATCCTTCTTGTTTTGGTTGAGTATTTTTGTCTTTGATTTCAAGTAAACAAAGTAACTTTAGGTTTAGATGATCTGAAACAAGGTAGAATGTTCTAGGTTCAAACGCGCTAATTCTAGTGTTAGTAGATCCAAAAAGTTTGAACCAATGAAACATATTTTAAGTGTTGGTTTGATCAAAGTTGAACATCAAAGTTGAAAATTGCGAAAAGCTGTCAAGTTGTACTCAAATGCAACAGAGGATGATTGTTATGGTAATCAATGGAGGTTTATATAATTTTCTGGGTATTGAGTACTGATTTGGAGCCAAAAGACAAAATGATAGCTTGCTCTTGATACAGGAGCAAAGAATATGTTATTGAGTATGTTGTATTTTGTCTAATCAACAACGACATTGATTACATTTTGATCTTATGATCAAAGTATGTTGAAGTTGATAAAAAACGTTAGGGATAGATGATGACGTAAGAAACTAGTATGTATATAGCAGCTCAAGTTGTGAATCGTGAATTAAAATGACAATATGTATTTTGTTTTGCAGCAGTTTGGACAGGAGTGAAATTTGCGAAACTGGAACTTGGAAGTCAGAAGGAAGTGGTGTTCGCACAGTATGTTAGCGAACATCGGGAAAATTGTGAAACAAGACCGTGAAACGGGAGGTTTTTTAAATGAACTCATGTGACGAGGAAGAAAGTTGGGATTTTGAAGACGACAACTATGGATGAAAAGGCTGAAAGGCCTCGGTCTAGCGAGGACCTGAAGCTTATGTACAAGTAAGCTCGTATTGGCATTTCGTACTCGTTTGATGATCTGCATGATGCTAAAATGTGAATGTTTGATTTCTTACAGAGATGCTTTAGATTTGATCAAGCAAATTGAAGTGGCTTCGGGGAGATGTACCAAGTTGGAGGATGTGTTTGCACCGGATCTTCTGGCATTGCGGTATCGGTTTCGGGAACTGGGTGAAAAGTTGATTTGCAGTTCACCACAGCAGTTTGGAAAAGTGGTTCGAGAGAAGTTGTGGCGATATGCGTTCTATGATGTGATCTGTAGAGCACGGCGATTTGTGAAGGTTTGTAAGAATTATTTTCAAGAAATAAGATTGAGATTGAGACAGAATAGTGATATTGAATGGTGTATTTGGTTGCAGGGAAAAGTGTGGGAGCCTTTGCCAAAAGCTTTCATCACTCAACATCTGTATCACGGTGTAGGATACTTGAATGTGATGCTTATGAAGTTGGAAGGGTGGCAGGACTTCCAGGAATCCAAGTTTCCTTTTACGCCTAACGGGATTGATGCTATTTTGCCGAATGGATTCGAGATGTTGAAGCTTGAAGATGAAGAAAAAGCAAAGAAAGCTGGTAAGTTGTGATATTCGAAACAGTGGTAGATCTAATTGCTAGGCATGTTAGTATGAACAAGATTTGATTTTTCAGAGCCTCCAAAATGGTTGACGGATCTACTGTTTTTCATTCACATCAACATTGGGGATTTGTACCGATATTTGACGGATATATTGGCTAAGGAAAACGATGACGAGTCGAAAGACTGTCTCTTCAGAGCCATGGAATACTACCTTGAAGTAAGATATTTGTGATGAATTAGTGTGTGAATCGGCGTTGAGCAAGTTGCTAAATCTCCTTCTCCATGTAGGCCTTTGTGTTGTATCCGGACTATGGATTGGCAATGAATCAGATTGGAAACTTGAGCGTGAAGGTCAACTATGGCGTTGATACGACGTATTATATGCTGCACAGGTATTAACAAAGGTTAAGAATCTGAAGTTAGATCTTAACCATGGTTTAATTCGATGTAATTTGCTTGCAGTATGCTGTCTGTCATACCGTACGAAGGAGCTGCACCTAATTTACGGAACCACCTGGAATCTTGTTTGGTGCACTATGCCAAGCTCCCGGCTACTTACGATGCAAAGCCTATTGAAATATTTTGCAACATGCTGTTGAAACAAGTTCATAATTTTCTATACGAAAATTTAAGCATTCCTCATTTCAGCAAGGTAGAGTATAAATTCCTTTGATGATTCCGAGACTTTTGTATGGTGTGTAACTTCAATTAGTTTCTACGTTTCTAGAATTTCAGTGACGTGATTGTACAATTTCAAGAAAGATTAGCTTCAGTGGATTCTGATTTGGATGAGCAACTACTGTTCCGCGTTGCTTGCATCAGTGTATACACATTCTGGCAACTTCAAGCACAAAGTAAGTGAATTTTATTTTTAGCGTTATTTTTACCACTAAAAGTAGTTGATATATGTTTAATTGATTTTTCTTCCGGTATTACAGATTCTGCAAATATTTCGCTGGCAGTTGCTTTCGCCACGGCTATGTTCTCACAAATCTTGGCTCGTGTCGGCGCTGTTCTGGAGAAACATTCATTTGTCAAGCAATGTGTCAGGAAGAAGTCTCTTCCACCCTTAAAGGAAGTCATCAAGGACTCCGAGAAAGACGGTTACATTTCTGAGAAAGGGAAGGATTGCGAGCCGGAATTGAGTGAAAAATTCCACGCATTGGAGGTTGACAAGAATGCCGCTGGAAGTTCCAGTGATAGTGAAGATGATGATAATGAACCGAGCAGATACGATGCTGTACTCCGGAAAAACAGAAGGAGGAAAGTTTTCAAAAACATGCTATCTGGAAGCAGTTCTGAAGGATCTGGTTCAGAGGACGAGCAGTTTGGAGTACAAGAAGATTCTGAGACCGATCAGAGTGACTGGACAGACTCAGAAGAAGAATATTCAGAATCTGATTGCATTGGGAGCTCTCTGAAGGATGAAGTCCAGACGAAAACAAACGGGAGGAATCCAGCCTTTGAGTCTTCGTCCCCACACAGTTGTTCTGATAGTGTCAACTCGGACCATATCGACATGCAAGAAAAGACAGATTCTGGAAAGGCATCAGAAAGCTCCAGTGCATCAGCCAAGGAATCTGCTGAAGAGAAGGAAATTCAAGTTGGGCAGCAGATGGCGATTGGCATTGCTGAATTAGAGAAATGCCGTTCGGAACTGGAACCAGTTCTCGTAGCTCTGCTTCCGTTCATCGAATGGATTCAAACTTCGCCAGGAATTAAAGACGCGTTTGCTGCGAACTGCGGCAAAGAATATGTCAACACTTTGTGTAGCGTCTTCAATCTGTTGTTATCTGAAGGCTGGGAAGATGTGATGGGCGAATTGAGTGATGAAGTCAAGCAGCAATGGCAAACTGTCCGTGATGAAACGGAATACAAAGGTGAACTGTTCAAGTGGCAGTTACCGGAGGATCGGTCGTTGATGGGATTGCCTCATCTGCAGGAGTGGATTAAGGGCCTTGAAGACGGCAGCAGCCTCCAAAAGAATGACTTGGTAAGATTGATTATGTATGTTAAATTAAACTTAGTGCTGAAACAGCCATTCTAATGCATGTTTTTGTCCCCTACAGCTAATCACCAGAATGGGGCGTATAGTCAACTTTGGACAATGGATGGTAAGCACTAAGTGCTTCTGGATTGCATATGATGGTGAACCCAAGGCGTTCAAGTACCAGTCACCACGAGCTACTTCGAATTCAACTGGAACTGAGAAAATTAAACGCCTCATGGACTTGGATCCGGTATGCTTGTCACATTTACTGTAGGTTTACATCTTAAATTGATAGTTAAAATGAAAATATGTATCTGTTAATTGTAGGCAAGTGATGCCCTCAGTCGTGCTTACATGGCGGGAAAGACATCAGAACCTTCACGAAGAAATCGCCGTGAAAGAAGTGATCGCCGACGAGGAGGACGTAGACGTAGGCGTGATCCTGCAGATCAAGTCAAAGATTCTGGAAGTATAGTTTACATCATTGTAGACTTGCCGGCAGTACTTTATTACTTGAAAAATATTCAGAAGTTGGCAAACAAGCGCCGATTTGTTGTTGTGTTCCCGCAACCAGGTAAAATTCCTTTTCCCGCTTTGATTTGACTGACCTCATTTCAAGATTCTAATGTACGACTTTGTTTTGCAGTATGGAAGGCTGTTGATGAGATGAAAGAAGCTCGTGGTGCGGAGGCTTCTCTTGCTATCCGAGCGTCAGAGTGGATCAGAACAAGCATTACTCGTGATCACAAAGGCGTTCGTTGTTTGAGAGATCACGAAAATTCGACTTCGGGCATCAGCGTCCCTAAGAATCTGGACAAAAAAGGAAGGTTAGTGCTTTTACTTTCGATTGGTTTCAAAAGAATTTTCTGTTCTTACATTAGTTCACCCTCATTACTGAATTTCAGGCAATTTTTCAACATGATTGAATCCTGCAACTACTTGTTGACTCATGATTCCTACGATGACCCTTCATCAAGAACATTCTTTGGGGACATGAGAGATAAATTTCGCGTCATCTGCCTTTCGGGCTACGAGGACATCTTGACGGACGAGCTCTTGGGTTTCAGTCCCATTGCAGTGGCTCGTAGCGCTGGTGAGTAGGCGTAACAAAACAATAGTAATGAATCGACATACTATCGAAAATTGTGTCCTAAAAAACGTTTATCCCTTGCAACAGGTACATTCGTAGACCTCATCGAGCAGTATCCACCGGTAAGCAGGCGTCGCAAATGGAGAAAATCGAAGAGCAACGGATAATTGAAACAGAAGAATGAATACGGATACAAAAAAGGACGGAAGTAGATTCTGAAGCAGGATGACGCAGAAAGATCTATGTTCCAAGAAATTGAAGAGAAGAGAGAAGAAGAACGAGCAATTAAGTTCCAGCGCGCTTTACAGAGTTAAATGAAGAGTTTCCCAAGCATTACCAGCAAACAGGTTATTACTATCTCTAGAAGACCAAAATTGCAGCTTTCAGGCTTCGCTCGCTTATAAAGTAATTGAGAAATGGTCTTAATGCTAAATGAAGAACATTGTACGAAAGAAGCGGTAACTGCTTGGAATCTGTAAGAGAGAAGACAAATGAATTTGATGAGGCCAGAACTCTTTAGGACGACAAGTGTGATTAAATTCACCAGTTCAAGGGTTCATTACAGCCAGTGTCATTCACGCGTCTTCAATCAATCTCCGTCTGCAAAAATGTGTAAAATACTAGAAAAGCTGCCTTTGAACATCAAAAGACAGTTTTACTCCCAAAGTCAATGTAATCAAAAAAATTCTATTTTATTTCTGTAACTGCCCTTCTTGGCTGATCAAGCTGCAGTTTTAGTTTCTGTAACTTCACAAAGCTTTTGTGACACTGAAGAATTTTAGTTTACGAAGCAAATCCTTGCTTCTTTGCTTTTAGTTGTATATTTTGAAAAGGTATTTGTGTAGCCAGCAATACTCTTTCACAAGTTTTATTGTTTCTTTACACTACTTGAGAAATGTTACTGTTATTTTACTGCCCTAAAATAGTTATTAAGCAAAATTTCAAGTTGTAGAAATAAAGTTAGTTTACAAATGTCAGAGAGATGGAGCTAGGCAGGTTACGATTCTACGAAAGTCGTTGGGAATGTTCTTGTACGTGTCGGTTAGAGGAAGAAGAAAGTGTATCGTGTCGTTTAAGAAAAACTGTCTCGACAGTTTGGCAAGATGACGTTTATTGGGTCTGAGGCGGGAGAGAGAGAATGAAGCATTGGGGAAACGATAAAAAGTTGTGAATGGTCGTGGGCCTTGGAGGATAATGCGGGATTTTGTCTATTATCTCTCCCTCTTCACCGATATGTACATTTAATGGGGCGGGAGATGACTGCCGGTTGGCTTGAATTGTCACGGTATTTCTTAATGGACGCTGCGGAATGGCGGGTGGCTAAGAATGTGCAACTTTCTCGGGTCATAAAGCGCGTATCGGAGGGATGGAAGCCAGAGCGCGCTTTAGCCCGCAAGAAAGTGAAGAGGTGGCTGATACCCGGCGTGTCGTTTGGAGCGGGTAGTTACTTTGTATGGGTTTGCCCGGGTGGCATGTCTTGTTCGTTTATTGTTATGGGCGGAGGGCCATGGGCCGTTTAAGAAAAGCGGGAGTTTTGAATGACAGAGTTGAATGGGACCAAGAAGAAGAAGAAGACTTCATCACGGAACCGGGAGAGCTAACAAGTCGGGCTGGAAAGGGTTAGCTATTTGGCGAAATATTCCAAGGGAAAATGAGGAAAAGATTGGAAGATTCAGGTAAAAAAAAAGAAAAAGTCCCCAAGGACCTTGTTTGAAGAATACTTGTTGGAAGGAAAAAGAAAGTGCACTTAAGTAGATGAAAGTTGAGTGTTGAAAAAGTTTGTTGCGTTGGCCGTTGACAGACAATTATCTCATTAAAATGAACCGCCATATGTGGGCTGAAGCATATGAGAAGAAGAAGAAGAAAAAGAAGAGAGAAAAGACGAAGGAATTGGTTGCGGAGAAAGTTTTTCTTTTGTAAGAAAAGAAAAGTGTATAGGGCGAGTTGTTGGCTCCCGGAGAAAGCGTGAGTTAATTTGGCAGGAGAAATGCTGAGAATTTTTGTATGCCGCTCTCGAGTGGATTGGAGCCGAGGGCTTCTGGGATGAGAATTAAATATGCATTCATTAGTTTAAAAGAAGTAGAAGAAAGAAGTGGAGTTTGAAAAAAGAGGGGAATTCGACTGGAGAAAGTTGGAGGACGTACGTGTGGCGGAAGCTGGAGTTGGAAGGGGAAAAAAGAAAGAAGGCGGAAAGCTTTGTTTAAAAGAGGACGTGAGATGAATTTTGCATGATTAAGATGTTGCCTTGTGGGACTTTTGAAAAGAATGGGAAAGTAGCTGGAGATTCATGGAGAAAAAGAAGTAAAGTTGGAAATTGGAATCGAAAGGACGGAGAACACATTGGATATTTGATTTTGGTTAAAGAATGAAAATGAAGGCTTGAAAAAGTCGTCAAATATGTTGCAGGTTTATTATAAAATTCAAGTAAAAAAGTGAACAGTTATTTCAAAGACACTCGCAACAGTAACAAGCTTGACCGAAGCCTTTGGAATAGCCGAACATCCTTGGACGTCTGCATCGCTGGCGACACTGGACATCCCGCAAGGCTTCGCTTGAACTGCAGAGGGTCATGAAGTCGGAGCTGTGGCAGCGGTCCCGCGCGTTTGGAAGGTTGTTTGGAGTGCCGCGGGAGGAGCCTTGGTACCCTGGCGATGGAAGACCTGATGAACCTATGACGAAGCCTTGGGGTACTTTTTCGAACTTGAGGGAGTCTGAAGCTGGTTCTTGTTGAAGCGCATTGGCTCTTGAGATGGTGACTGTTTTACGAGGAAGTTGGTAGGTGAGCGCGGCGCTTGAGTGCGCGATGAGGGCGCTCGAGAGGATGAAGATGATTGTGAGCGGTGACATGGTGGCGGGAAAGTTGAGCTGGAATAAAAGTATAACGTGAAGTTCCAATTTTCTGATTATAATTTGTAAAGTTTAATAGTTTAATGCTTTTTTTTGTAAACTCACCTGAAGTCTGAAGTTTGTTGTTTGCTGCTGACTGTTGATGTGAATACTGTGATGTGTTGGTCAGGTGAGAAGCTGCTTTTTATACTGGTTTCATGTCCGGTTGACCTAGTGACCTGCGGAGGCTATTGCTTCTGTAGGTACTGCTGATATCGAATTACCGTAAATAGAAGCGATTTTGAGATTAGCTTCACTAGAAAAATTCTGAGGAATGAATGAATTTTTCAGGTTGGTCAGTTTCTTATCGGTGATTAAAAGTATTTTGTTTGCAGAATACTGACGTTTGCAGTCTCCTATGCAGCTTTCTGGAACGAGTAAATATTTTTCGAATCAAGATTTTGTGCTCAGCAAGAGTCATAACTTCCGGTCGAATCAACACATATTTGTTGACTCTGGATATTATTGTGTGAAAGTAGCGAAACTTTCGATTGTTCTTTTTACAACTCGATATTACCATTACCTGGGATATTTTCTTATCATTAATTGTGTACAAGATAAGATTAAACCCGCCAAAAAAGTAGTCATACAAGTTCAAATATTTACATGTGACTCATCATCACTCCAAGTAGTTTGCAAAAAATATATCAATTCACGTTACAGCATCTGAACACTTGAAAACTCTGCCTCGCCTCAAAGAGTTACAAAAAGCTTGAGCGTCTTGTAAAAAAACAAAACTTTTCAGCACATAATAGACAAGGACAAGAAGAAATACCCGAATTCCAGAATTTGTTCAGACATTTAAAGAGATTTTGTCAACTGATGGAAAAGTTTGGTCCTATTATTACTGTATATACTCTTGAAGAAGCTTTAGAAAATTAGCAAGGCGGGTACAATCCGAAACATGTCTTGTTGTGGCATAAGGTTACAGCCAAGCCAAAAAGTCTAAGCCTGAAAAAGCTCTCCTCCTGCAGCCTGCCTGCCTGCCGGAGTTTAAAAAGTTTATTTAGAAGGGGAAACAAAACCGAGAATCTAAAAAAGTCCGACAGAATTTATGTGCCGGGTGAGAAGGAGGAATTTGTTTCAAGAATTTATTTCGAACGGAAGAGAAAAGTCTTGTATAAGTAATTCTAGATTTACCAAAAGAAACAACATACAACACAGCAAGTTAATTGAAAAATGCTATTCTGAAAAATACTGAAAATACCCCGCATCCGAAACAGAGGAAAGAATAATAATAACGCCGAGGAATTAAAAAAGAGGTGTTTTTGGTATTTTGACATGCTGAACTAGTAGAACAAGCAAATGTCGACGATTTTTTGCCGGGTAAATATGTGAAACGGTTTTTTACCCGGTTGAAAACAAATGTCGCGGGTAATTTTTCTCCAAGTGGTTTATGAAGAGATGCGCGGCGGAGTTGTCAAGGAGTTGCCAGCATCAATTCTGCCGGTAGAGGGCGCTTTTTAAAATTAGCTAACGAGCGACCCTCTCACCCCTGTAAACGCCTGGGTTATTATCCGAGATATTTATATCGATCATCTACTTGTTATGATCCGAGAAGGGGGAATCGAAGTCTCTTCGGCTCCATGATGGACGAAAAAGTTGCAAGGCTTTTGGCTATAAGCTCCTGGAGAAAAAGGGGGAGAGAAACAGGATTAAAAGTTGATTTAAATATAAAGTGAAAGTTTTGTCTGAATTGAATAGAGAAAGGCTGGAATAGCCGGGTTTTGAGGATGAGCGGTTGGTTGGGATGAAAGTGTTTTTGGAATTGTTATACAACATAGGTTCAGGTTGGAGGAAGTAGGCTCGTCGAGACGAGATTTGAATGGGGGAAATTTATATGCTGGGGGCGAAGGAGAAGAAAGGTTGACGGGATGAAGTGGCGGTGGATGCGGGCAAGATAATTAGATAACAATTGAATGAAACGATCCATTATAAAGGGAGAGAGAGGAGAAAGCAAAAGAGAAAGCAAGGAGAAGAGGGGAGGAAAAATGGGAAATTGTTCACACTCAATGCCTACGGGTCCTGTTAGCTGGTGACGGGGGTGAGGAGGGGGGGGGGCGGAAATGGGATTCCCTATTTTACGGTTTTGGATCCTTGGAGGTAGGGAGGGGGCGCTGTTCCCGCGGGAAATTTTAAAAGTGATTGGAGAGGGCGGGAAATCAAGACGACGACGAATGCATGTAAGTACGTGTGATGAATCAAAGTTTTTGAACAAGATTCTTATGCGTGCCCCCAAGCACCAGATGGCGGGTGGGAGCGCGCAAGGGTTTTTAATGGTTGGTTGAATCCCGTGTGTTGATTATCATAAATTACAGTGTTATTTAATGGAAAGAGGCGACGCTCCCGGTGTGGTCGCTTATGATTATGAGAACGCGCCTTAAATTACATTACGAGGAACGAGAGGCGGGAATGGGAATGGGGTGAGAGAATAATGTAAGTTTTGAATGGCCCCCATTCTCATAATAAATATATGCTTTTGGAAATCTCGTCTCTGGTAATGACCCATTCGTATGCTGTACACATGAAGAAGTTGTTGCAAAATTTTGGCGGGAAATTCAAATCTTCAAGTACTTTAGCTGTCTGAATGGAGAGACGAGATTGTAAAGTCATCCTGGAATTTCTGAGGATGTTGTAAGTGTATTCAAAGAACAAAGGTGTGAAAAAAGATCAAGATGGAATAGAGGGCGTTGTTGTTGTTGAGAGAGAAAAAATATTCTTAAAGGAGACAAAAGACTGCTATTTACAACAAATGGCTTCTGTGTGTATACCTCTGGCTGACAGATGAAGCGACTTTGAATGAAAAATACGGGGGGAATTTAAGCTGGCGCGGGGGGAAGAATGATATTATGGCTATGGTTTTAAATGGTGGTGGGTGGGTAATCGGACACGGTGGATGGCGTGAATTACTCAAGCAAGTTTTTACAAAAGAGATCATGTGGAGAATGGTTGGAATGACGAGAATCAAGGTGAATGGATTAGATGTGGTGATCAAAAGACAGGATTTTGAGGGGATGACGAGACAAAATTCAAGAGATTATATGGGCTGGAATCTTGGAATTCGAGTGGGAATTGTTAAAACTTAGAATTATATTTGTTAGTATTGTATCAATCGGAGAATAGTTAAGGAGTGAAAGTTGGGAGCAAGAAAGAGTGTACCGCACGATGGCGCTGCTGTGCCTGCTGCGCGCCAACAAAGCAGTCAAGGGTCAAATCTGTTAATACTGTGTTTTTCAAGAGTGGATAATGGAGGGGATCCGGTGCGAAAAGTTTCTTTCTCGCCCGCCCTTCATCATGTAACTTGAATGAGTGAGCAAAACTGCACACATGTGTATTTCTGTATGTATACACATAGGAGTGCGAGTGAGACACATGAGTGAGCACAAGCCACACACAGCAAGCAGGATAATAAAGTAGAAAATGTACTTTCGTGGCCCACGTGGACCCGGCGATGGAAGGTCCCACAGTGCGGCCCATAAATCTAAGGTGGCGAACCAGAGCGTGGGTTGGGAGCAATAAAAGAGTGGGATTCGAGTAGGTAGCGAAGCAACGCCTGCGGTAGGGAAAGAGGAGGTAGTTGGGCTTAGAACTTGGTGTGTTGAGTTGCTCTAAGTAGAGAAAGAGTGGCTTAGAGGTTTTGTGGGAACTTTTGGATTGGCTGTGTTAGAGAGTGCACGTGGGGTGATAAAAGTGTACGTTAAAAGAGTGTGTTTGTGTGTACAGTGTGGAATATATATATAAACGCAAGTTGGGTTAAACGGGACGAAGATGAGATGAGAAGGAAGATAGTGGCAATCAAGGAGGCGATGTGAATGCCATATTTGGGTAGGGAAATCAGTGGAGTATTTTCCATGTTTTGTCCTGTTGAAAGGGCCAACATTGTATTATATGTGTGCTGGTAGTCGACGTCGTCGGTCGTAGTTTAGTTGTATTATAATAATATGATGGGGCAGAAGAGGGAAGGGGCGATAAGTATTAGTAAAGTGAGTGACTGGAGGGGATGATGATGATGGTGCAAGAATGGATGGATGGGATGCGGTGTGTGGTAATTGTGTGTGTATACATATTATTATTATTTGGAGATGAGCGCATCCGGCAGGGCAGGCTATAGTGTATTCGTAGAATAAGAGACGGGGAAAATGATGATGCGCCGCGAGAGAACAAGGAGGGGAACATGTTAAAGGAACAAGATTGTGTATAAATGGCTTGCTTGGGATCTTGTCATGTAATGTATATTATGTGGTGATGAAGAAGAAGAAGACGATCATGCTTATGCTAAAGGTTGCCAGCAGCGGAAAAATGCTCCTTGTTGTTCTTGTTCGGGGTGGGGGTGGATCATGGAGCTCGCGGTTCTGAATGAGCTGAGTGAGTGACATCAAGTGATGCGTGGAGAATCGGAGGATGGAGCAGAGCGAATCTTCTTATTGGAATGATCACCCAGAATGGTTCAATGGTTTTACTTCCAGAGCACCTTGGGTTTTTTAGAAATGAAAGCAATGTGTAGCCACTGTCTCCACTACTTTGAAATAAAAACCACAATTTTTACCAGCAGAAGTTTCAAAGTGAGATGAACGACAAATCGTTCGCGACTTTATTTTTTCAAAGGGTTGCTGACATATACTTACAAAAGGCGGGGGTCACTTTTTTGCGAAAGTTTCGAGTCTCTGTAGCTAGTAGCCTGCCCGCTAGGAATTTTACTACAAAGTTTTCAATCAAGGTAAAGTGGATCCAGTTTATGGTATTTTGGCCATTTTAAGCCAATATCACAATATAAACCATGACTTTAGCGGAAAGCAGTTAAATCAAAACAATCGCAGAATTTTGCGAATTTTATGCTGCCTGCACGCTTGTATTTATTGTCGTACAAGAGCAAATGCAGTGGTTAATTTCAACATTAGCATTTATCGACAATCGTTTTACTTTTGTGTCAATGTTTCGGCTTTTTTCCGTATTACTAATGCACTATTGATACTTTTATAAAATTTCTCTCACAACTGTGTAACGGTTATTGGTCATTGAAGTTCCTATATCAATTTCAAATGTGTGTATTCCCTCCATCATCTCAACCGCGTTTTCAAAAAACTAGCAGCTAGCTCATAAAAATTGCCTTCTTCGGAATTAACAACATCTAAAAAAATAAACGCATGTGTCGTAAGAACCTAAGCATGAAAAAATGTCGGAAGGCCATATCGAAAAAAATCGACAAAGTTACCTGGTTAATCCTGCAAGTAGTCAAGAGTCTACTGACTGAGTGGTAGACATTGTGCATGTGACTTGGCGAAATGTCAAGGCTTTCTGGTTAAATTATGTACGAGGATGGAAAGACGTAACTGATACATGTTCAATGGAACATTCATCCGAGACGAGATTATTGATTGAGTGGAGAAGCAGTGGTGGCGGTGGATGGGCAAGTCGACGGGGGATTCCGGGGATAAAGTAGTATAAGAGAGAGGGGAGCAGAGAAAGAGAAAATATTGACTGACGGAATGGATTGGGTAAAGTAAAAAAAACTTGCGGAAAAAATGTAGCAGAGAAAGAGGATGAACTTTGTCTCGGTTCTTTTTACCATTCATTAGATTTGAGTGAAAGCAGTAGTAGTAGTGGGAGCGAAGAAGAAGGAAGGAAAGAAAGCAAAAAGGGGAAAAGATTTTTGGGGAGAAAGCATGACATTGACTGGCTGGAAATCAAGTCTTTTGGTATAAAAGTCTTTGCCCGAGAGAGATAGGAGAAGGGGAGAAAAGAAATAGAAAAAGTAAGTACAAGCAGTAAAAGAAGGAACGCCCGGAGAGAAAGTAAAGAATAGGGGAAAAGTGCATGTGGCGAAGAATAATATATTCTGGCTCTTTTCCGGCGACGGATGATGATTCAGGGGAGATTGAGGATGCAGATCTGGTTGGGAAAGATCATATGGTGCTTTTCGGGGGGATGACACGCCAGCGACGGGAATATAATAATAAGAAGACGAGATGTGGATAAAACGGATAGATGAATTAAGAGGATTGGAGTGGGAGGAGGGGAAGGGGGAACGCTATGAGAGCGAGGGGGAAGAGACAGGAGAAAGAAGGGTGAAAAAGTTTCCGGCGTTATCGGATTTCTTTTGATTCCGTCCCGGGTTCTCGGGTATATAGCAGTAGCAGTAGCAGCAGCCGGTTCTCTGTTATTATGGCGATGGGAAGCGAGTGAGCCAGTGATATTATTATGCGGGAGATTAAATTGATTTCGAGAGGGGAAAGTGTGCGTGGCAGCCGGCCGCTATTATGTTTTTAGATGTCTGTGACGGCGGCGGGCGGCAGTTACCCGGATTACCGGCGAGCAGTTTTTAATGAGGAGGAGATGGGCTTTGATGCGGAACTGAGAATTGCACAATTAGCAACTTTTCCAAGATTAATAGAGTTTGATACGCGGTCATGGTTGCTTGGTTCGGGGGAATCGGTCGGTGTTAATGCGATATTCATTTGACTTTAATCCAGCAGCAGCGCCTCTAGCGGGAGCAGCGTCTGGTGTGATTGGAGCTAAGCACACACGCAAACATATTACAAGCTAATTACCATGCAGAAGCACGTGCCAGTCATGTTGTTAGCCGCATTGCCGGTAAGGGCGGCGGGAAAGGAGAAAGTTGCCAGTGAAAGTCACCGCATTAACAATCAAGTTCGCACCGAGTTACTTAAGCTTCGGGGAAGAAGACGAAGAAGACCGTGAAGGCGGCGTACATATTTGAGTTGTTCAGGAGCAGCGGTTGGTTAACGTTGTTTCTCCGGTAGCCAAGTATTTACCGCTACTAGTAGCCAAGGAGGCTATTAAATACATAAGCGTTGGCGGCGGCGGCGAGAAAGAATGTCGAGTGTGAAACAAGCATGACTGACTCTGGGCGTACATGGAGCCCGGGAAAGTTGACGGCGGATCAGGCGAGAAGAGGGGAAGAGACGCGGGTAGTTGTGTAGCGAACATAAGCTAACAATAGAGTCCGGGAGGAAAGCAAAGTGGTGCATCTTGTAGTAGCAAGTAATGGAACGAGGAAACAAATAGAGACGAGGCATTATACACGCTTAAAGCTATACGCTTTAGCGTACAAAAGCGTGAATTACATGGGAGGAGAAAGATGAGTGAGTGCGGAGAGTTAGGAGTTGGGAGAGGAGCGCGCGAATGAGCAGAAACATGGCTTTCTGTGCTGATGATGCCGCACAACGAACGGCGTTTACCTCACAAACGATTCGTCAGTTGAGTTTGAGCCGTTGCCACGGAAGGAAGGGTCAATGTCGGCTGTGCTTTCACGGGTGCATGTGGTCGTGTGGTAAAACTGTGAAGGGGTCAAAGTGTAGCGGAGGGAGTGACGGGTGCGTGTAACTGCGCAGTTGGAGCAACTGCGCAAGGAGTGTAAGTGTGCGGAACGCACGTGGTGCGGGTGAAGAGTTCACACCGGTGGAAGAGGAGAGTGACAGCGGTGACTTTAGTGCTTCGAATCAAGTGCAGGACTCTGTGGACCGCCATTGAAAATTTAAGGAGGAACAATTGAATACAGGTGTGAATAACGGATTGTTGAAATGTAATTAAGCTAATTGAAGAGGTGAAAGAGCAAAAGACGCAGGTGGTCAATGAAATGGATGGAATGCTATTGAGAAGAGTGCAAAGCGTTTAGCGTTTTATTGTTGATTGAACAAGTCAACAAAACAACAAAGCTGAATTATACAGAACCTGAAGAAGTAAATAATCACGTTTTGAACCAATTTGCAATGCTAAATGTGATGAAGAAGAAGGTGGAATTGTAAAGCGTTGTTGAGCGCTAAATTATTCTTAATGTGCGCTTAAAAAACCGTGGGGTTGAGCGCGCTGACATTTGAAAAAAGGGTTGGAAATATAATCAATTCCGCGAGAATTTGTACATGCCTCTGTTGACCGTGTACAAAGAGCGTGGCAACAAATTGTTTTCTTGTTTATTGCTATTGCTTGACAAGATGAAAGATTTGCGAAAAAAGTTTCTCGTGTGCTTTTGTGGGTGTGTTGTTGTTGTTGTTTTTTCAAAGACGTGGTGAACATTGTAGAAACAGGATTTTCGCAAGTGGCGACCGGCTCAAATTGGTCCTTTTACCCAATGATTTTTAATGGTTCGTGGAATTTACAAGGCAGTTTTTGGCACCAAACCCTCCGACGAAACCGAGTTAGCGAGAAACACGAGGAGATTTGGCAAACTGTCAAGGAATTTTCGCAAACGAGCAAAATTCGGTAGTTGGGCAAAAGTGGGCGGAAATAACGTTTATGAGCTAAAACACACATGCACTTTTGTTTTCCTTGTGTGTCGCTCAGAAAAATATGGCGCGACTGACTGACAACACAGACGCTGCTGTGACATGGTTTAAAAGTTTTTCAAAAAGACCATCGAGGCAAGGAAGGAGAAGAAACTTTTAAGTGAATGCAGCTGTGTAAATCAGAAATTTTGGCAACGCCGGCAGCCAAAAATATTCAAGGAGGAATACAAGAAGAAGCGATGAAGCGAAGAGTAATTAGTAGAAAATTTGGAAGCGTTTCTTGGTTGCTTTAAACGTGGCAAGTGTTAAAAGTGTATAATCAGTTGGATGTTTGCCGTGAATATTTTGTATAAATATACACACACACACTTGAGCTGCACTGAACTTGTTGGCAACCAGCGCAGTTAATGGAGCAAGAAGAAGGAAGCAAAATGGCGACAGTTGCAATGTAAAGTTTGTCGCTCTTGTTGTTTGTTTGGTGGTGATTTGTTGAATCCGCAAAATGGCAAACGATTCAATGCATGTGGGCTGAGAAGTCAAAAATTCAAGTGTATAAGCGCGGCGCTGCAGCGCGCAGCGCTGCGCGCTGCCGCGCCGCCATAACCGGAAGCTGTAACTACTTGGGCGGAAGATACAAATTGTTTTAATTGGATCGCATGTTGTAAAACAAGAGTGGATGAGAGAACACACAGGATTTCACATAATTTTGTGACAAGCCTCCTCATTTATATAGATGCGCGCTCGGTGGCGCTTTATTATGTGTGCACGCAAAGGAACGAGCATGAGAATAAGTCGCCTTTTATGACAGGCTGATGAATGGGAGATATTTGATGTGCGTTGGATAACGTGCGGCGGAGACGCTTGAGCAGCGCAGCGGCAGCGCTGCGCGCTGCTGCTGCTGCTGCTGATATGGATAATGTTAATCGTGATTTCGTGCAAAGTGAGCAAACAATATGTTTTTTAGCAGACATTGAGAATCACATGACACGCACGATGAAATGACGAGACGACAGTACGTGATGAGGATGTCGAGAATATATGTTTTGAACGACTTTTGATTATGATGACATGAGATGATGATGATGATGATCGTCGAAAAGATTATTATTTATTATCGCTTCTTCTCTGCAGTCAGTTAGTTAAGAAGAGTCTGCAAAAGTTGTGGAAAAAACGCTGTAATGTTGTTTGCTGAATGAAATATACACTTGATTATGGGAACAAAAAATGAGGTCTTGAAAAGCTGTGAATTGGTGTAGTAATGTTGTAAACTCATTTAAGCGGGAAAAAAGGATTTAATTGTGTGTAAGTACAACAAGTTTCGGGTGTAAAGGCTTCTGGAGAAACACGGAAAAAATTCAAAAGTTTGCGAAATTGCGCTGCGCGCAATTTCGCGCGCAGAAGAACGAAAAAATATGAAGAAATATTCAGAGGAGGAAATATGCTCGATTGGTTGCGCTACTGCGGTTTGGAACAGGTTGGAAAAAAATCGGACGGATTAGCTGAGCTGTCAGCGATGTGGGCAATTTAATGCAACCGCGTCGTTAAATGAAGCGATTTTACGAGGAAATGACGGTGGAAAAATCAAAGTGCAGTAAACGATTTGTAGTGGCAGGAGCAGAAGTACGAATCTTTAGGGAATCGACCAGACTTGAATGGCAGACAAATAATAATGATGGAGTTGACAGAGGCAAACAAATATTTGGAGAAAAATGGTCTCTTTCAGATATCCTTGGTTGAGTGGGTTTCACATTCAGAAAGGAAACCAAGGAGAAAAAAGTGTCGTGAGAGAGGAGCAGCCGAGTGTGACAACTAACTTGGTTGGCGGGTTGAGTAAATAAGTTTTTGAGGGAAATTGCATGTGTATCGTTACATGGTTTTGAGGTTTGTGTCGCGCTAGAACACTGCGCGCTTGACCAGTCAGCCGCAGAGACGGTGGTCGAGAAGGAAAGACAAATATGTGAACATGCACATGAATTTAAAAGTTGGGATAAGATAAAGTTTCGGGAAGAAGTTGCGGTGGATTTTTGCGGTTTGCGAAAAAGTTGCGAATTTTTGCAATGGTATTTGAACTTGAAAACTGTATTCGAGGCAGGGCGTGGGTCAAAGAGAAGGAATTTTAACTTAAACCTTGCGGTTTATGAATACGAAGAAGATTTTAAAAAGTTATTTGCCGCCGTTCGAGTTTATGATATCTGGATTTTTTGCGGTGAACCGCGCGGAAACGTGCGCGCGGGAGATTTTGAAAATGGCAAAAATTTTAATTTCTACTTTGAGTAGAAAGACTTGTGGTTAAGAGTTTTTTGGATGAAGAGCTGATGGTAATTTTGCTAATTAACAGGTGAAACAGCTGATTAAGGAGCGACTTCGAAAAAAGGTCAGACTACTATGACTGCGACCCGGCGCTTCTAACGGAAATGTACCCAGCAACCATGAACGCGGCAGCAGCAGCGGCGGCTGCCGCTGCGCGGCATCCGGTAAGTAAAGTAAGGAATCGATTTTTACTAATCCTTATAAATTACACACGCGTATTTGTAATAACTAATTGTTTTTGAAGTTAATCAGCGATTGGATCTAATTACCAAACTTTTTTGGATTTTTAAGGGACCTCCCCAAGCAGGCCAGCAGTTTAAATTGACCGTGAGTGAGAATTGCGATCGGATCAAGGAAGAGTTCAACTTTTTACAGGCGCAGTATCACAAGTAAGTTTGAATTTCTGTGTTTACGATGCGCGCAATTGTATTGTTCTTCTCCAGTGGGAGCGCGGAGGAGTTTTGGATTCAGGGCCCCGGAGGAGAAGTGATGGCTAATAGTTGAACTTACTGTGATTGAAAAATATGTTACTAAGCGCGTGACCCTTTCCTCAAGTCAAGTGGCGCTGATGTGAGCGCTATCACGCTTAATTCCGTTTGAAAAGCTTGAACAGCAACTCTTTATCATTTGATGTTGTCAATTAAATATTTACACACAACTCAGCCATCACAACTCAGCAAAGCAGTTGATTGATAAACGTAGTTTGTCTGCTGCATGGCTTGTTTTGTGGCTTGTAATCAGGTGTTGTTTACCTGTGTGCGCCGCTGATTGACTGACTGACTGAGGATGACAGGCATTGACAATGTGCATTGTGCAAATTTTTCGCACGAGATAACAACAAGACAACAGTGGAAGTCAAGTAACAGGTTTTCCTCTTATCTCTCCTTAAACAAGTTTTTTTGGGAATCCACACTCAATTGTATCTTGTTGTTTAGCTCAAGTGTCAAGTGAATGGCGATAAAAGGTGCTGATTCTCCGCGGTCGGAGTCCAGGTGCGACAACAACTTTGGTCGAGCGAGAATGACAAGTCGAGAGCGAAGCAGCAATTGAATCCGCGACTTGTGGTAATCTCAAGTGGCGAAGCCACTTGAGTCCACAAGTCCAAGTAGAGTTGAAGAGTCGTCGCCGTATAATAGTTGTGGGTGCATGACATGTTGAAATGGGCGAGACAAATTGGACTGCGAAGTCACAGCAACCGCGCTCCTGGTCTCTCTCTCGCCGATGCAGCGGTGTGGAAAATGCTTCTTGTTCTTGATTGCACTGTGGGAACTTTTGTTCGGGAATCCGGTCGTATGGGAAGATATAATGCGGAAAATGAGATGGGTGGTCTCTGGCACAGGTATAATGCTATGTAATAGGTGTAATAAATTGGAGAAATTGATACATGGAAACGGTTGCTTCCGGACTGAGAGTTATCGTCCACTATGGTTTTTTCGAAAAGCCAAGTGCAGTATGGACAAGTTAAAAAATGGCGCCCGAGGGCGCTTGAATTAACGACTTTTTGGCTTTCAATAATGACGATAATAATGATTATTAGTTGCGTTTTGAGGAGTAGAGCAAAAGAGACGTTGTAATGAATGGTACGTGTTGATTATTTTAGTGGTGGGAGGATGAAGAAGAGAGCTTTTGAAAAATGGGAACTTGCAAGTCTATAGCCCAACAGAGCAGACTTGGGTGGCGTTTTGGCTGGAGGATTTCATAAGAAGATATATGGACGAGAGGAGGAATGGATGATTATTATGATTATTGCCGAGATGATAATATGGTAGGTGGGAAATGTTGTCAGGACACGAAGAGCTTATATGGCCGGGCATTTCTGATTCATGGCCATCGTCCAGCAACCAAAGTACAAGCCATTAACGCCACTTTGTTGGGCCAAGGCTTGTTTTGGTGGAATTGAATAGGAAGAAGGTTCGGGTCCGTCCATAAAACCGGTTAATAATATGCGGACAAAATGCTGGTGGGAGAGGAACATAGGAAGAAGAAGCAAACATGTGAGACAGAAAAGGAATTTGTTACGACTAAATCATGTAAATCATATTAGCTTGGAAGGAGCCAAGAAGAAGAGGGCACAGGTTAATGGTGGCTTATGTCAGCGCGGCGGCGCGGAGCGCGCGCGCGCGCTCCGCGCGCCCCGCCGCGGAACTTTTTGGCGATGGAATCTTATCATTTCGGGAGGAGCTGCTGAGCCCTATCTGATGAATTCAATTAGCGAAAAAACAGCTTGAGGCTTAAAAACATAACTGACGATGACAGGTACAGAGGAGAAGCAGGATCAAAAACAAGATTCAATCTTATGGGCGGATATTTATTTTGGCTTCTCCTGCAGCGTATATATGTTTGCGAATTGAAATTATTTTTTGCAAAAATTGACCCCAGGCAATAAAATGGGACGGGAGGTCGAAGTATCTTGTGATTGATTCATGTCCATTGGGCGGATGCCCAGCGCTGCTGGAAAGCGCGATAATAAATGTCAAGTCCAAAGTCATGAAATTGATAACAGTTGATTATTCCACATGGCTGTATCAATAAATTCTTTTCTCAGAAGTGAGACTCAAGCAAAAGTTATAAATGGATATCAATGCACGAGGATCGATAAGGACACAAGTTGAATGAGTCAGTTCAAGATAAATTGATCAAAAGCCTGTTTAGTTTGTTGAATATTTACTGTGAGAGTCTAATTGAATTTTCAGCAGATACGATGGACTTTTTGCATTACTTGCGAATTTGCCGGAGGCTTAAAGAAGGTCGATTAAAAAAAAGAAAGATAATCTGTGACAGGAGGAGCTGACGTTGAAAAAAGCGAAGGATTCAAAACTACTTCTTTGTAACGTAAGAGTAAATTAATGCTGGTGGTGGCAAAAGGGTTAGGAAATACTGACTAATTCCGTGTTCATTTACAGACTACGTGATTACAGGCTTAAGAAGGATTTGATACAACAAGTATATTTATTAGCTGGCGACGCTGCAGCGTTTGCAGAGCTGGGAGTTGTTTAACAAGTCAAGTTTTATTCTACTGAATTTGTATGGGATGAAAAGGCTTTTTGTTTTTCTCAGTTGGAACTGGGAGTGACCGGTTTGATTATGATAATATTTGTAATGTGATACATGTGCGAAATATCGCAGTGACTAAAAAAGGCTCAAGAGCTTATCATCCATCCATCGTCTGATGATTAGTGACAGGAGGCAGTTTTGCAAACAAATATATTTATTGGCGTGCTAAATATGTGTGGTTGCGAATATATAATATATTCGGACGATATTTGATATGCGAAGCATGGATTCCGCACAATAATGCCAGAGATCATAGTGGCGAGAAGCCCTTTGAGTGCAACAAAGCGCGGCGAGTAAATTACATAGTGTTAAATGAACACCCGGGAGAGTAATTGCGAGGTGTGGGCGAAGGAGCAGAGCGTAAGCGAGAGAAAGTGCTATATGGCTGCAATGCTTGCGGTTCTCCCGGCAGGGCAAAAGTTGGGCTGTTCGGTTGCATATAATTCCGGTACGCGTTTCTGTAGTGGTTTTGGTGAAAATGATGGAGGTGAGTCAGCCGTATGTACAGCAGAGCTTCACTGGAAAAGGTTGGTTTTGGAAAGGTATTTTAAAAGGTATGCGGTTTCGATTCTGGTTGCGCGTTTGTTCTCTTGTTGGTTTTGGAATGTGGTTGTCTGGAGTCCAGCGAAATGTAATCAGTTGCCTGGAGGTTGTGTAGTGATGTGTGCATATGCTGCTGTTATATACTCAACCAACGAATTCGCTCAAGTGGTTCGTTGCGGTCTTGAGTAGCGGTTTTGGAAGCTCCTGCTGGTCGATGGAATCCGTGCAAGTTTGTGGCGAAGGTGAGTTTGAAATGGGACGTGAATATACAGCGATTATTTTATTAGAGTCATCATTTGTAAATCTACTTGTACTAGAGAATGTCGTTGTTTGTTTGTGAATGAATATTTAAACAGGTCCTTATTTGGCAGCGTTTTAAGGGTGTGAATAGATGACAGGCAGGGAAGAAGAAGAGTTGCTGGGCTCAAGGATTATTGGCAAGATAAGCTTAAAAGAAGCCTTGTTTTCTATATATGAGCAAGTGAGTCAGTCAACAAAGAATCGAAAAACGTTTTTGCTCGGTGTATAATGTCAAGTGTAATGTATGTTGATACAAGAGCTCGTTAAACATGTTTGCTCATGACACTTGATAGGTGTAAAAGAAACGGGGAAAAAAGTGGATGATGAGTTGATAGCGAGTGAGTAGAAGAAAAAGAGGTTACGACAGGTTGGTATGATTATTATTTGTTTTATATATGGTCATTTACTACTGGTTTGGAAATTGTTCTTGTTCTGAAATATAATAGTAAAGCTACCTAATAAAGAGGAGCGGTTTGCAGAGGAGGAGGTGTCAAGTAAAGGTGCGAAAGGTTAATTAATTGCTGAGCAAGTGTTGATTTGTTCTTATTAAGATTATAAGGCGTTTTGATGTAAAATGCAAAAGCGTTTTGGGATTTGTTTGATGCTGTTAGGGAATTGAGTGGCTGAAGAAATGGTGGTCGCAATGAAGAAGAAGATGAGGAATCAAGGTAGTTACGGTTGTGGTTAAGTGGCGGGAAATTTGAAAAGGTGGCGAAGGTTATTGCGAATTTTGTTGGCGAATTTTATGAAAGTATGAAATGTAATTAATGTTTGAAGGATTGGAATGAAACGTGTTTTGTGGATGTAACCACAAGTGCTGAAGAATGTGGATTTTCGCTCTTGTGGAATCGAAGAATGCGGTGAGAAATTAAGGGACTTGATATGGGGGCGGGGCAAGTGTTGCGAAGTTTGCGAGTAAGTGTAAGAGAAGAAGCGGCTGGAGAAGAACACATAGGTGGCGCTGCGAGCAAAGTAAAAAAATATTAATGTATATTTCTTTGATTGCAGTCTAAAGCTAGAATGCGAGAAGCTGGCGAGTGAGAAGATTGAGATTCAACGGCATTATGTGATGGTAAGTACTAATATTATTTTTACTGTCGATTGTTGATTTGATTGTACATAATAAAAAAGAGAAATGACATATATCGCTATAGCCCATAGATGTTAAAAATCGATGGGTTCGAAACAAGCCTCGCCTCAACGATGTGGGATTATCACTTGAAGCTACTGTTTTGACGACAGGCAATTAAATGTGTGTTGAAAACGCTATTAAATGCGCTGCCCGCCAGAGGGCGCGCGGCGTTCAAAATTGATCAAGGTCTATTAAAGGGATTTAGAACCGGAAATGCGTTGCAAGAATGCAACAGAATGCAAGAATTTTCTTCTATCTCTTACAGTCAGCGGAGGAGGGAGGAGAGGGAGAAAGTTTTGAAATTAACATCGAGTTAGACGAAGGAGTCATAGAGTGCACTTTTCTAGCAAATGGACCGTGAGTTGAGTCAAGGACAGTATAAATACGGATGAGGCTGTAAAGTGGAAAAGTTGTTGTTGTTGTTGCTCTTTTGGTTCAGTGGAAATATATAATGTTGAAGGAAGGGGAAGAGAAGGAAGGCATAAATAAAAATGTGATGACAGGTTAAGAGCGGAGGGAATAATTTCGAGATTTACAAGAGTTTATGGAGCGGGAGTGGTTACTGTAAATGTTTTCACAAAGTAACGACAGGGTTGCTGTAGTCATTCAAGGCAGATATGAATTTTTATCTAAAAGTTTGATATTGCGCCTCAAGTGGCTACTTTAGGAGCTAACGCGGTCAGTAGAAAGCCGTCGTTTTGCTAGATTCCAGAGAAAGTTGGAGAGAAAGCCAGCTACTACATTAGCAAGGCTTAATGACTCGAGGAAATTTATGAAGAGTTATTATGGCGGGCGATATGGTGAAAGTCCCGTGTTTATGGATCGAGTTAATTGTTATTAATTGGGTGGCGAAGAGCGGAGAAAGTTTTAGTCTTCTCCAGGAATCTACTAATGTGTGGTTTCTATTGTTTTCTTGCAGTACTACGAAATGTCCTATGGCCTTAACGTGGAGATGCACAAGCAGGTAAGGAGTCGAATTTCTTTCAACATCAACCAAAGTCTATGAGTAAGCAAGCTGTCGTTGGATTCGGAAGAAACCTTGTAAAAAATGTATTGTTTCCTGCAACTTTTAGATATAGAACTTTTTGGAAAAGTAAGAGTGAAAAAGAAGAAATAGTAGACGAACCGTTGTCGCTTATCAATTATTAATCGGTTGAAATGGATAACAGCGCAACGCTTTTCAAAGAAAGCCGCAACAGCGATGACGAATGGCACGTGTGGGATGCCATAGTGAAAGCAGGTGCGGAGGAGATGAGCCTGCAGGAGGAAAATTAGTGGAAGCGCTGGTGGCGCCCTCTGCGCCGAAGAGCGCATCGAAGGTTTAGATCGGAATTGGAGAAAGTTTCATGTGTTGCCTGGTGGAATGTGGGGAATTCCAAGTGATTAAGGTTTGATTTGGGTAATGGAAATCTGTGGGGTTTGAGGAGCTTTTTCGGAGGTCAATTCCAGAAGATAAACTTTGAAGAAAAGTAGCGGGAAAATCAAGCAAGAATTTGTTTTTGACTGGTTTCACTTTGACATTTGAAAAGGAGGGGGCTCCGCCCCCTCGCAAGTAAATATTGCCAAGTCAAAGAGCAAACAAAAGAAAAAAACTTGCTTTCTTTCTGGCTGAGGCAGGTGAAGAGAAGAAGAAGAAGAACAAGTCCATGGAAATCTGAGGGTGGTTAACATGCATGGGATGAGGCAAAAGGAGAAAAAAAGCAGGCAGCTGAATTGTGTGCATGCCAACGTGTTTGTTTGTACACGGAGAAAAAAAAGAAAGCAATTTTTGTGGAAATCATGTGTGTGATTTATGTAGCGGAGAAGAAAAAGGCGGGAGTTGCATGGTTCGCTGGCTTTTGGTCCGTGTTTGTTTCGGATTGTTTTGCCAGGAAAGAAACAGCAGGTTGACTATAGAAAAGAAAGCAAAAAACAGAGGAGTTTCAAAGAAATTTTGGTATATGTGTCTGACGAATTCGTTCCAAGAAGCAGCAGCTTTTGTAATAAAAATAATATGGCGGGAAAAGGGAGAAAGTTGACGTTGAGGGATACCAAAAATATAATATGTATTGACTGAGAACTGTGTATATATATAATGTGTTTGAGTCCTGACAAAAGTTTTTTATTTATGTGTCCAGGTGTGCCACTGATCAATACAAATTCGATATTATTTCAGAATTGGCATTGCTCGCGGTTAACGCTGTAGTAATTGTATTGTAATAAATACAAATATTCACTGAAATAATCGAGTATGAGCAAATAGCTATTAATCAATTGAATTGATGTGACGAAATATTTGTGTGTGTATTTTGTATGGAGGCTAATCGATGTAATTACCAGCAGGTGAGTCAGGTGGGTTAATTGGCTATTATGTTTAGGTAGTTGAGCAACTGGCTGGAGAATAAAAGAATTTGTAATAGACGACGACTTGCTCCTAATTTGTTGAGCAATATTAATAGCCAAGTGTGTTCAAGATGTGTGGTTTAGTGGTTAATTACAGGTGTGTCGGCAGTGTCTGTTTTGCGCAACAGCAGATGCGCGCCAAGTCGCGAAGGGTAAAAATGTGAAGAAGGCTTGAAAAAAAGAAATACATTTTCTCCATTTGGATTCGTTGAATTATATGCTTCGAGTAGTGGATTATAGAAAAAAGCTTTTTTTTCGGGGAGAAACGGGTGAAAAGGTGCTGCAAAAGTACTTGTTCCCGATTCCTTTGGATTTAATGGCGGTTGAATATATGGCGATATTGATTGCAAGATCTTTTTCTTGGAGGAATAAAAGCGAGTGAGTGGAGGAAAGCGACTTAAGGAGGCAGAAATGGATGGAGAAATGAAGTTGATGGATTGATGGGCTGCTGCTGTGAGAGGTGGATCGGAAATGGGGGAAATTTCAGGGAATAGAAGACGGAGAAGAGGATCCGGTGGATTTGTATGCATCGGAGCTTGAAGTGAGTCCCGGATTTAGAAGGGAAAATGTAGGAGGGGAGAAAGTGTGGATTTTTATTGGAATTTTTAAGGGAGATTTGACACGGATCTACAGGCAGGTCATGAGGAGGCGGAGCTTGCTTACTCTACAAAGGCTATTTGAATTAAAGTCAAATTAACAAAATGTTTTTTTGTGTTCCAGACGGAGATTTCTAAAAGGCTGAATGCGATAATTGCGCAGATTCTACCGTTTCTATCTCAAGAGGTACGAACAAGAACAAGATAATTTTCTTGTAGATATCCTTGATTATCCAAGGATCTGAAAATTGATGAAAAATTCTATTACAGCATCAACAACAAGTAGCGACGGCTGTGGACAGAGCGAAACAAGTAACGATGACGGAGCTCAACGCAATAATTGGGGTAAGGCAGATTTGGCGGAGCCATAGATTTTATTGGAAAAGGCATAGAAATTAATGATTTTGTTGTCTCTTTCAGCAACAACGACCTGACCTGCCAAGACTGCTGGTGAGTTTGAAAAAATAATTTGCAAAATTCTGAATGCGTTTAAATGCAAGGATGAAGATTTAACGAAGCTGAATGAGTCAAAAAGTGTTTGACATAAAGACCGTTTTGATAAGGACATCCTCGTTAGAACTTGCACTTGAAAGCCTAATATCGTTTAAGCCTATTTTGCTAAAGTGGCAGTTTGAAGAAGACATGGCAAATAGCAGAGCTATTTAAAATCTCATATTTTGACTGCAGATTGGATGAAATGAGATTAAGTGGCGGAAGCAGCTAATCATCATCTTCTATATTACAGCAACAAATGCACGCTGGACAGCTGGGCGGACCCGCGGCAGCGGCAGCTGCCGCTGCCGCCGCTGGACACCCGCCCTTGTCGCTGCTACCTCATCCAGGGCTGCCGGGCGCGGGACTTCCGCCGTCCTCAGCAGCGTCGCTCCTCGGATTGCCCGGGCTTGGGTCGCATCCTCTCGCGATTCTAAACGCCAAGCATGAGATCCATCGCGATGAGAAGCCAACGGGTACGTGCTATGAAATTCAAGGAAAAGTGTGGAAAGTTGGTGTAAAATTTTTTTGAGTACTTGAGAGGGGAAGATGTGTCAGAATCAGCTGGGGCGAGCGAGGCTATAGTTGAAGTGGATTGGAATAGAGAAGTGCGAGGGAGGATCCACTTGAGGTCTCAATGTAGTCTGAAATGGAGGAATTTCGGAGGTCATCAAAAGTGGCCTCTTGAACGACCGTTTGTTTTTGTGGGCTAGCAGTAGAGTGGCAATCGAATCGAGAAGGAAGCTGGTTTGATCGATGACAGTTCAAGTTTCAAGAAAATGTAACAAGTTTTTTGGTTTTTACAGTGATCGGATCGGGAGATGACAGGCAAGGAAATAAGGTGAGTTTCTAAAAGTTGTGTTCAAATTCCAAATTCGAAACCTTGTGTGTCTCCAAAACTGAAACCAGCGTTAATTTAAACGGAACATGGAACTGAATGGGAAACGAGCCCCTTGGGACACAGTGTATACACTTTTGTGTTTTTCAAGCTGTGAGCCAAAGTGTGTGAGCCAAAGCTGGAATATTTCGAGTGGTCTCTGGAGAGATCTCATTTAGTCGTTTCTCCAGGAACTTCATACAGTCTTGTTGTTGTTGTTGTTGTTTCCATTTGTTATCCTCGTGTCCCTTTAATGGAGTCGAAAAAGATGTTGTTATTTGTCAAACATTTTTTGACTTGAACATACAAAATATAAAGCATTCCAGTAGGTGGACAAGTTGCAGATTTTGATGGATTGCGGTTCAAGTACGTGGAAAAAAGCACTTTTTCTCAACGAAACAGCTGAAAAAGCCTATGGTTTGGCAACCTCGTTCCTCAACACCTTCATTGGTTAATTTACCCGTCATAATTTCAACCTTCCCAAGCTTTGACTCATTTGCTCCCCAGTGGGCGTTACTGTATATATGCATTATACGCGGACATAATTTTGAAACTCGCCTGCGGATCCAGGATAGCTGACTGACTGACAGGAAATGGAAACAACATTCTATTACGTCTGCTGGACTTTTCAAGTATATGCCAATAATATGCCTCCGTATATATACAACAAGGTCTTTTAGCTCTGCGTTATTTCCACTCTAATAATGAATAATAACCTTATAAATGGAAAAGCGTCAGGCCCGAAACGGGCGTTTGAACGGCTGGGAATCATGCGATGGGGAAATTAAGGCTGGTGAAAGGAGAAGCCGAGGAGATGGAAATAAAAGGGAGAGAGAGAAAGCATGCTATTAGCGAGGGCGGGAAAGTGCGTGTTTTCCAACATGTTAGCCACCGGATGTGGAGAGAAAAAACAGTAAAACTCAAATGGCAATCAGGGAACAAGAACAAGAGAAGCATGCTGAATAGGTGGCGTGCACGTCGCTAATGTTGACTCACATACACGCGGGCTTTCAATTTGACGGGCGGGTAATTACCGGACGAGCGTCACTCACTCGAAACTTGGTGTCGTTTCTATGTGTTTATTCATGCATTTAAATTTACCGCTTCGCTCGCTCCAGCGGGAATAGACTTTTTTATGGCGTATTAAAAATGCATGGATGTATATGGAGTGACCTATGGCAGATTATAATGGACTCGATACACATTCAGATTAATGGCTTTTCAGGGGGAGGGGGCGGAATTAATGTACGTGTTTATGGGAATGTGATAATAATTTTGATGGGGGGTTGCGTGTGGTGGCTGCGAAATTGTGAGCCGTCGAGGTCATGTAAAAGCGCTGTAAATTGTCGAGGTGTGAAAAGAGAGATTTTAAAAGGTTTAGCTAATTTTGATTCGAAATTTACAAGGTTAGACGCCAGGAAATTGACAGCTTAACCTCTGAGGGATGAGTAGGTTTAGAATTGGCGGGAAAATTGAATCGTAACGGGAATTTGATTGCTTCAGGGCAAAGATGGGGAAATTGGGCAGGAAACGTAAAATATTGAGGTTGCTAATTTGTTTGATCGAAGTGCAAGTCGGCTAATTTGTACGGAGCGCCCGAGGGCGTGTAAACAAACATTGGGGAGGCGGGAAATTTGAATCTGAGGGAGAAAGCGGGAGATGTGATCGTCACGCAATTAACCGAAGGTGTATTATTGAACGATGAGGGTGGCGACCGAAACGGGCTGCACGAAGCTTGAACATGAGAGGCGTCGAATAGAGGGTCATTTTCGAAGTGATTATTGCTTGAGGCGACATGCAGTTGCAGTGAAGTTGATTGAATCGATATAAAATCCTTGGGGACCAATCAGAACCTTGGAATGACTCTTTGTAATTCGGTTAAGGTTTCTGAAATCAATTTACCGAGTTTTACAGCGCCATCTATGAGGCAAGAGTGAGAGAAAGTATTGTTGACTCTCAGAGGCAGTTGAGTTAGTCAGACTGGTGAAAGTGGTTGAAGTTGGCTTGATTTACATGGCAGTGAGATTTTCGAGTGGATCAACTACTACACGTAATACTAGCGCGGGAAAATCGTATATGTACTTTTGAACTGGCCTTGGGCTTCTCTACGAGAAAGTTGAAGAGACTTTTGTATGTTTACCGAGATATCTGCGTTGTTTGCGGATTCGTCGAATATTTGTGTAGTTTGTTGTCAGTTGTTTGGATGGTTGATGTAATATTTGGTGGGAGAGAGAAGTGGATAAAGAGATGGAATTGAAATGATGATGTTTATTCATGTGATGTGAACAATTTTATTTTGGCATGTGTGTATAGAGAGTATGCGGTTAAGTCTTAAGAGTACATAAGGATGGCAGCAGTAGTAGTTTACTCAGGAGGGAGAAAGTTTATGTATTTTACTACGGAAGCCGTTTGTTTACATTGTATATGGCGGTCGAGTGGTGGCTGTTGTAGCAAGTGAAGAGAGAAAGTTCCGACCGTCAAGGATAAGAGGGACCGATGCGCTACACCTGAGCATGGGCGCGCGGACCGATTAAGCGGACCAGTGGAGAGAAAGCTAGACGCGGGTGTATGGACGCGGGAGGTAGTGCTAAAGAAGAGCTGGGTTGTTTTTCTTTGGGTGAAAGTTTATTTAGGCATGTGGTTTAGGTATGGAAATAAATATTACGTGATGCGGAAAAAAGGAAGGAGGAAATTGGGATTCCTTGCGCGTGTTTGATCTGCGTGGAATTTTATTCGGTTGAAGTAGTAGACGGAGAAAGAGGAAACGATGAAGAGACACACAAGGATTTCTAGATATATATTGTGGACCAAGGAGGAATGATGAAATTTCCATTTGTTTGCCCACAGAGAAATTCGCTGTCTCCGAGCGACAAGTTCCCTAGAAGTCGAAGCAACGATTCGTCCGCAGAACCCAAGAGGCCCAAGCGGGAGCGGGAAGACAGCAAACATGATAATGTAAGAATTTGAGAAGAAGAAAAAGACAATGGCGGAAATGATGTTGCTTTTGTGTGTATTTCGTGGCTTTTGTTTTGGGGAGTTGAAGTCGATGGAAATGTGAAGATGGCCAAAGGCTACGTGTATATAAATAAGAAATTTGTTTGTATATTTTTGGTGGTTTTGAACGAGTGGGATTGTATAAATTGTGTAAATGTAAAGGGATTTTGTCTACGAATTTCAGGGGGCGACGAGTGACGGAGAAAAGAGTGATCAGGATCTCGTCGTCGATGATAACAACGAGGTAAATTGTTTGCGTTTGTATATGGGCTTGAAGGGCTGGGAATTTGTATTTAATCTATGTAATTGTTGATGAAAGCCATACAGATGATGAAATATTAATAAACTTTGGAAAATACTCATAGGAACCAGTAACGCCCCCTAACGGAACGATATCGCCCAAGGAGAACGGCATCGATAAACGGAAAGATCACGGAGGAGTTAGTCCTCGAAGTGGCGGTTCTTCGAACTCAAGCACGCCGTCGAATAACCACAAGTCGTCCAAGGATGAGAAGCCAGCGACGCCGAAATCGACGACGCCCAACTCGCACGGTTCGGCGAGTGGGGTCAAACCAGTGGCCAGGGCTCCGCCCATCGGTGAGTTAGCTTGAGCTATAGGAGGGAGGATTTTGAAATTGTAGATGGCGCTAATGCTGGTTTCGTGTTAAAGGTCCGACGCCGCCGTTCCTTCATAATAGCATCAGTCCAGTGTTGGGCGCGTATCCTCGGCCGCCATTGGTGAGTCTTTTTTGAAGTTGAAAGGAAGTGAAAGGGTTAAATTGATGAAAAAGATGAAAAAAGAGATATGAAGATTTGTATGATTTGTTTGACGGGGTAGAAAAAGCGTTTGAGAATATAAGAAAGGAAGATAATAATGAAGATAAGAAACGAGTTTTAAATGAGCCTGTTTGTTTGCTTTGTCCAGGTTGGTTACGATCCACATGGAATTCGAGCGGGACTTGCACCTGGTCTTGTTGGAATTCCGGGAGGAAAGCCGTAAGTTGAAACAAGTTTTTAAAATTCCTGCTGGGAGCAAGTTTGAAATGACAATATTTGGATACACATTATAGAGCCTACTCTTTCCACGTGTCAAGTGACGGCGGGATGCAACCGGTGCCATTTCCTCCCGATGCGCTCGTGGGTCCTGGGATTCCGCGCCATGCGCGGCAACTAAACACGCTTGCGCACGGCGAAGTAGTTTGCGCGGTGACCATCAGCAGCCCCACCAAATACGTGTACACTGGAGGCAAAGGCTGTGTTAAAGTGTGGGACATTAGTCAGCCGGGGGCCAAGATGCCTGTGTCACAGCTGGACTGTCTACAGCGGGACAATTACATTCGGTCAGTCAAGTTGCTGCAGGACGGGCGGACGCTGATTGTAGGGGGCGAAGCGTCGACGCTGTCCATTTGGGACTTGGCGGCACCCACTCCGAGGATTAAGGCTGAATTGACGTCGTCTGCGCCGGCGTGTTATGCGCTTGCCATCTCACCTGATTCCAAGGTAGTTGAGGTTCTCAATTTTGTTTTTAACTTCCATTTGAAAGCTCCTAACTTGATTTTTGGCTCCAGGTCTGCTTCAGCTGCTGCAGCGACGGCAACATTGCAGTTTGGGACCTGCATAACCAAACGCTGGTGCGCCAGTTCCAAGGGCACACTGACGGAGCTTCTTGCATCGACATCTCACCAGATGGCAGCAAACTATGGACTGGAGGCCTGGACAATACTGTTCGGTCGTGGGACTTGCGAGAAGGACGTCAACTTCAGCAACATGACTTCAGTTCTCAGATCTTCTCCCTTGGCTACTGTCCGAGCGGCGAATGGCTAGCGGTCGGAATGGAGAACTCGAACGTCGAAGTACTTCATACGACCAAGAGCGACAAGTACCAGCTCCATCTACACGACTCTTGTGTTCTCTCGCTCAAGTTTGCTGCGGCTGGCAAGTGGTTCGTGTCGACGGGGAAAGACAACTTGCTGAACGCTTGGAGGACGCCGTATGGTGCTTCGATATTTCAGGTGAGCAAACGGTTCCAAGTCTGACTGTGAGGTTTTGAGATTTCAATCGTACACGTTGATGATCAAATAGTAGCAAGTAAAACAAAAAAGGCGGTCATAAATATACGTCAGTCAGTCACAAGAAGGTTGCGTGATGATCATTTCTGAAAAAAGACAAGATCATTTTCGTGTACCAATCTCCATAGGGGTTTCACAGTCGCTTCTTCTTCGTGTACATGTTTTTTGCTCCGCTGGGTGTGTGAGGGTTAATTTGAGGCATTTTTTTCGCAGTCAAAAGAGTCGTCGTCGGTACTATCTTGCGATATTTCCGGAGATGACAAATATATTGTGACGGGATCTGGAGATAAGAAGGCTACGGTGAGTGAATATCTACTTGAACGTCTTTTTTAAATGCCAAAATCTTCAAAATCATAACCGTGTACTCTTGTCTCTCTTACAGGTTTACGAAGTCATTTACTAATTTAATGCTAAGCTGAAGAAACCCCAAACTTGTTTCGTGAATCCCACCGGCAGACCGTTGCTCTTCCGGGACTTTTCTGTTACACAATTTTTACAAGGCTGCATATGGAGCGAGTTATTTATAAATACTAGAATGTTTTTGTTGAAATACAAGAAGCGTATGATTTTGTACATGTGTTGTTGTTGAAGTTGCCATTGAGGGATAAGAGGCGACGCTGAAAAGTTTCCTCCCTACATGAAGAAATGAACTCATATAATTTAGATCTTGATGTACAATCAGAAACACTCAAAGTCAAGTCGTAATTTAGCAAACTTGTATTTTTGCTACTTGCAAAATAGCTAGTGTGTAAGAAGTATCCTTTGAAGAGTCTACATGGCTGGATTAGTAGCAAATACCAGTTCAATTCAGTCAGTTACTTCTGAAAGTGTTCTTGCGTAGTTCCGAATAGATGAAAAGTAATAGCAGAAAAGTTATAAACCACAGCGACCAGGAGTTAGTCATACAACAAGCCTAGTTTTTAGTGACATGACAAAAAGATTTTACATGTGATCAACAGATTCTCGGATCAATAAAAATGATTCAGACCATCAAATTGTAACCATTTCCCATTATTATCGCCAGACTACTACATTTACACCTCATAAATTCCTTCTTGTATCTGTTTAATAAGCAACATTGTGTCTTGAGAAAGGAACAATACAACCGTTGCATCAGCAGAAAACTAAAAACTACAAGACGTTCAGCAGTCCTTGCCTTGTCCACCTACTGAATCACATAAAATTAACTTTTAGTCTAATACCATACAGCATATCGCATACACAAGATCAAATGTTTCACGCTCTTCAATTCAAACAGAAAATAGTTTTTAAGCGCTTCTTCGCTATTTCGGCTCGTACACTATGACAAAGTGAGTTGGATTAACTCTTAATTACATAATAGCAAAATCTATCCAATTTTTTAGGAGTTGATTTGAACATAAAACATAAATAAAAAGAGTCCATATTGAAAATGACTTACAGCAACTGCTTCAGTCACGTTTGTACATTTGCAATGCTGCTTCTATGTGCAGCAGAATCAAAAAAGACTACTGCTACCAATCATATTCAAAAACTAGTAACATTGTAGAACAAAATCAACAAACAAATTGACATCTCAGCTCTATCATTCCGAATCGCTCAAAGCGAGGACATCTAGAGAAATATCTATCATAGCAATAAAAATCTTCTAACAGTCCATATTTACAATCACTATTCTAGTATCTCAGTCAATGATTCGCATCGATGCACTACTTGATCCTCTAGAACGATACTTCATAGACGGTTGCTTTTTTGTCACCGGAACCTTAAAAAAGAACAGAATATTATAGTACTTGTGAATAACCATTTCAAATAGCAATTGTATATAGACTCACCAGTGACAATAAACTTATCGTCCGCTGAAATATCGCAGGAGAGAACTGAGGAAGATTCTTTCGACTGTAATCAAAGAGGATTGGGATTAGCTTCAAGATTAATGTACAATGTTCCCAAGAATATGTCTTAAACCTCACCTGGAAAATCGAAGCACCAAACGGCGTCCTCCATGCATTGAGTAGATTATCTTTGCCGGTGGACACGAACCATTTGCCCGAGGAAGCGAATTTAAGAGACAGAACACAAGAGTCGTGCAAATGAAGTTGGTACTTGTCAGGCTTGCTCGTGTGAAGAACCTCGACATTCGAGTTTTCCATGCCAACCGCCAGCCATTCGCCACTGGGACAGTAGCCAAGTGAGAAGATTTGAGAGCTAAAGTCATGTTGCTGCAATTGTCGACCTTCTCGTAAATCCCAAGACCGGACAGTGTTATCCAGTCCACCCGTCCACAATTTACTTCCGTTCGGTGAAATGTCGATGCAGGAGGCTCCATCCGTATGCCCTTGGAACTGCCTCACAAGCGTCTGGTTATGAAGGTCCCAAACGGCAATGTTCCCGTCACTACAGCAACTGAAGCAGACCTGTACATAAAGAAAACCACAAAAAGCAAAGTATTAGTCAAGTGGCCTTTTGAAGCCTATAGCGAGAGAGACGACTTTCACCGGAGGCGAAACCAACTGTGAGATAAACAAGATTTCTTCGCTTCAATGACTCTTTCTCCATGTCTCGCCTCTCGCAATGTGTAAACCAATTGACAACTTGATGACACAAAGCAAAATCTCTATTCAACCGAAAAGCAAACACCGAACCGCAGGAGATAATCAATACACATATGCCGGCTACACACTGTATATATAAATGTTTGTTTAGCCACATGCCTTGGAATCGGGTGAAATGGCCAGAGCATAACAAGCGGGCGCTGATGAAGGAAGTTCTCCCTTTATTCTTGGCGATGCGCTCAAATCCCAAATGGAAATCGTTGACGCTTCTCCTCCAACGATCAAAGTGTGGCCATCTGGTAGTAGCTTCACGGAGCGAATATAGTTGTCTTTTTGCAAGCAGTCCAATTGTGACACGGGTGTTGTTTTTGTCGGTGTGGGATGACTAATGTCCCAAACTTTTACGCAGCCTTTCCCTCCAGTGTAGATGTACTTGGTGGGCGCTGATATTGTCACCGCGCAAACTACTTCTCCATGCAAAAGCGTTGTGACCTGCTTCGCATTTCGTGGTATTCCTGGACCTACCAACGCATCTGTAGGAAACGGTGTCGGCGTTATCTTCCCTTCGCCAAGGACGTGGAACGAATAAGCTCTGCAAAGATAAGACAGGTGTTAATCGATATCATACACATAGAATCAACGACAGATGTCTGCAATTTTTGTCCGCCAAAGCTCTCATCATTACACAAAAAATTCCAAGACCGCCTAATAAAATCATCCAAGATTCAACTATTCACCTTTGGCATTTTTTACATCTCCGACTCAAATCATCCATTACTCATTCACCCTGCCTCCATACACCCAACTAGAACAATTAATAACAACTATCCTTCTCCATAAACCTCATTGAAATTCACAACGGTTTCCCCAAATTAGTGCCTTTGTATATTCCCTCAACCTGCCTACAACTACAACTACTTGTTCCTAAATCTCGACATATCAACTCGCCAGACCACTCCCATCCTCCTCCTCGACAGTAAACAATCACCTGCCCTTACAAGAGACCAACAACAAAACACGATCAATTTACAACCATTTAAGGCAGCCGAATTTCAAAATCCATCTCAACAACCTGCTGACTACGACTACCAGAAAAAAGTCCATTTCTTCTTCTTCTAACCCTTCATGTATCATCGAATCCTTTCACACGTCGTGCCTCCAGTCCAACAACAACTACACACTGCACGCATACATACAATATACAGCCATCAAAGTACATGGAAAAACAAGGCTACAACAAGCCAGACTGAAAAAAGTTAATTGTGTAAACGCGACTAATATAATACGTTTCCCTCATCACGAAACTACATGATTCACGACAGCACCATCCACAGCCATTTTTTACATCACATACGTTAAAAGCATCTCATCTCACACCGGACAAGATCCCTCGCGGCCATTACTTTACAAGACCTCAATAGCCTGTCCAGAAGACGGACAACAACAAAACCATTAGCCTTATGCCGTTCCTTTGATAACACAAGACACAGACAGAGCAGAAAAAAGGATACTCTACCAACATACATCTTTTGTAACATCCAACATTAGATACATACACACCGTCTGTCTTTTGAGATACAAGGCTTTTTAAGATACTCCCTCACTACAAGTTTCCTTCCTGACGTCTTACACAACATGCAATCCTTACATAACAATCTTTCTCACTCTTATCAATACGATTACAATAAAACAATGATTGCTTCTCCCTCTCTTTCTTCAATCTCCATCACTCCAGTAACCTATCTGCGGTTTACAATAATATTGGTCTCGCAAATGTACTCAAATCTAATTTAGCCTCCTCAATGATACACGGCTGCTTGTCATTTCGTCATGCCCTTCTTGCAAACCTGACTTGACTATATAGTAGATCTTCTTTTTTCTCAGCGGACAAAAAACTCATTATGAGAGCGCTTAATTCTTCTTACGGTTTGCCGCTGGCCAGTGTCGGCACTCCATTCCCATTAGGCGGTAGCGGAGGTCTTCCCACACCTGGATGACCGTCGAAATTAACCTGTTGTACAAAATCAGTCTCGCTTACAAAATCTTGTTAAACACACAAAGTTATTCATTGAAAATATCATTGTACCATTGGACGCACGTAATTCACACCACCTCCACCGTTTGGAATAGCACCAGGCGGGTAACCCAACGGGTCACCTGGACGAGGAGGTCCAGAAAAATTGTAGTTCAACGGGTGACGCATACCAGGTGGCATGCCAGGAGTCGGAGTCACCGATTTGCTCACTGGTGTTGACCCTTCGCCCTACAAAAACAAACACATCAATAGTTAAATTTAGCTCACAAATAATTGCATAAATACTCATTGCAAAACAACCGGCGTTGCCACATCCGAGCATAATTTCGCAAAATTTCACCTCTTTGATCTTCAACGACGGAGTCGACCGACTGGAACTGGATCCACTTCGACTACGCGGCCTCTCGGAACTCCTCGGCCCAAAGCTCTCTTCTTTCACCTCGCCGTTGGTTCGTGGTGAGCCATTTTCCTAAAGAACAACCCATAACATTACAATTAACCTTTCACAGCAACCCCTTTCCTTACAAGCTCATTATCGTTACACATTATGCACAACTAATAACACGCTGTCATTAACATATCAACCCAGCAATTCATGTCTCACCTCATTAGCCACGTCGACAACCAAGTCCTGATCGCTTCGCTCTCCATCGCTATCCTGCAAAAACAACCCAAAATATTAAATTATTCTTCCAATTAACACAAACAATGCCATTCAGGCAACTCCATAACCACTTCCGGTTTATACATATATTTTCCACTTACATCAGCGCGATCCCGTTCCCGCTCTCTTTCCCTTTCGCGCTCTCTCTCACGTTCCCGCTCCCGGTCCGCATGAACTCCCGCTTTGATTTCCTCCTTGCGCCGCTTCAACTCATGCACTTCCGATTCCGAATGTGGACTCCTCATCCGCATTCTTTCCCGTTCACGATGCTCCATCGGCGATATCGAACTTCGCTGTTGGACAAAGGAAATCAATTATTATTATTATTACAGACTTTCTTTTTATTTCTTCCAGCCTTCGTTATTCCACATGAACAACTTTCTCTCCCAAACGGGTCGGGCAAGCCATCTCATAATTTCCGCTCGAATACACTTGACATTAGCTCATCGTCCCATCATAACGCTTCTTCTTACATTTCGCATATCCTCGTTATGCTTGTTTCCCGGATGCTCGTCCCGAGGCTCTGCTTTGATTCCCGCCAACGGATGCGGCAACATGGGATGACCTGGCGGAGGCGGGTGCGGCCCTGCTCCGCTCACCGACGGAGGTAAACCAGGTGGAAGGCCAAGGCCAAAGGGACCGCCGCCCGGCATCGGAGGTAAACCCGCCGCCGCTGCCAAGTGCGCTGCGTGACCCATCGGCAGACCACCAGGCGGGTGAGGTACTCCGCCAGGACCTCCGCCCGCGCCCAGCTGTAATTAATACAACACAAGTCCGTTAATTTAGTCACACACAAGACAAGTATATCTACAACTTGTTACTCTTTCTTCCCTTGCTCAACAATTAATTAACCCCTGTTCATCAACTACACACATTCCCTTACGCAACTCAACTTGTTTATTCAGCCGCCCGCCATTTCCCTTTGTTTATAAACACCCAAAACCCATTAGAGCCCCGCTTTTATCACACGTAATTATTTATGCTCGTCTTCTACCGTAGCCCTATTAATTATTCAAACTCCTCCCACACCAAAATCCAACACATTTACTCGACTCTTGTCCACCTCGTCCTATCAGCCGTATTTATTTTCACTAGTCGCCAATTCTCACGTTTATCTTCCCCATTAAAACTTGCCAACCCAGCAGCGGAACATACAAACAAAACTATGTTTGTGCAACAAAAAAACAGCTGAAACAGCAGTATCGGGTCTTCCATCCCAAGGCTCCTGAATCATCAACTTCTTCCTCAATATTCCTATATACCTCGCCGCCAATCCAGCTGCAACTGAAGCGCCCTCTGCAGAAACCATAGGAGCATTAAAATAAAAGTTATTTCAATATCTGTCTGTCTGCTGCCGCTCTTTTTCTTTTAACACCCGCTTCAATACCCCATTACAATTTTTACGACCTCAGACACAAAACATAAAATTTGCACTCTTACAAAGCCAGTTCCCAAGTCATGCAATCCAATAGCAACTTCGAATATCTCTGCCTGTGAACTTATGCATCGAAAAGCTTGCTTTCACCAGCCCGAATCTAATCCAATCCCAACGATTCCTTCAACAAAAACATTCTACACTTTTTCTCTCTCTCCATCTCCAAGACAAAACTCACTTCCGGTGCCCACCCACCAAAACAAACAGATTCACAAAAAACAGCTCTCTTTAAGCCTCTTACGTCCTGACTTCAAAGCTTTCTCCAAAGACTATAAAAGGGGACAAGAAACAAGGGCAAAAACAACACAATCTACCTGGTACAAATCTTACAAAAATACAAAGAAATACAAGTCTTTTAGTACTTCTTGCCAGAGGCCCATTCCGTCTCGATCCAATTCAAAATTAGTCTTCCAAAGAAACTTTCGGACCTCAATCAAAGGCCCAAGAAACAATACCTGTCTTTCATGCCCAATTTAACCTTTGAAGCCAACCCAGAACAACCCAACAACAACATTACCATCGAGGAACAATAAGACCACGCTTCACTGCACTCGATGGTCCCTCCATCCAAAGCTCTCTTCTGTCGCCGAGCACTTGTCATAACAAAATATCCAAAATATTCCAATCACCACCAAAAGCCATAAATGTCCATTGTCCATTTTTCTTGACCTACCTTGGACACACATAAAATCCAACCTTATGGTTCAACCCCTTCTTGTGCAGTCGAGACACGACCAAACAATAAATGTCAAACCCTCTTCTATACATTCTTCCACTTGCAACTGCCTGCTGACTTGACGCCCCCAAGAGTTCCAACAGCAGATGACTTTCTCTCTCTCTCTCCTCGAAGGCTTCCGGAAACTCAGCCAAAAGTTACTGCCCATTCAAGTCCACCTAACTCAAGCACCTCCGCCACGAAGCACTTGAGACCTCAAGTCACATCGCTCGCAATTCGATACACCGCTGCCGCGCGCCAACGGGTTCCAACATTCCCACTCGTTTACGACTTTCTCCAATTCCCTGGAATCAACCTTCTTTCTACTTGTAAGCTACTCTAGAAAACCCATTCACTTCCCAACCTGCCCACGTTCCATTTTAAATACAATCACGTCCGAATACATACATCGAAAGAACTCAGAATTGGACTCAGAATTCCAACAAGCCAAACAAGTTACATTTCCCGTTACATTACGTGCGGTTGCTTTCTACCAATTTCTCCAGACTCTTTTTCCGTCTCCTTTTTACTTTCCTCCAGGCGGAATTACCTTGCCTTTCAAAAGTTGCTACAAACAGAAGCAATATATTCCCCCAACTTCATTGATTACATAAACACACAAATAATAAAAACAAGACCTTGAAAAAAGCCAAATTTGTCTCTCTCCTCCTCCCTCTCCGCCGTAAATATAAAAATTTATACGACCCGCCAGTCCACCAACAAAGACCTCCATTAAACATCAACACAACCTCCCCAGTAAACCCAGTCGTAAACAAACTGTAAATGGATGACTGACGTTAATACACTTTCCAGTCAAATCCCCACAAGAACTTACAAGAAACAAGGCCGTATATATTTTTACACACACAAAATCATCCATCCCCACTTTTCATCCCTCCTCGCCAGACCATTATAAAGTCATTTCAAAGAACAACAAAGATGTCGTTGTTGTCGCCGACTTCAACAGTCCTCAAATTAAGAGGTACCTCTTCCAACCCTAAAATTGTACCAATCTTGTTTCACAACCTCTCCACTTGTATAACAGCCAGAAACGCCACAAACTTTTTGCCAGCCTTCACAACACCATAAACCATTAGACGACTAATAGCCTCGCGGCTCTAATGGCTTTCAAAAGCTATTGTCCACGCCATGTTCTACACGAGCTTCAACTCCTTGTTCGTCAATAGCCAAATTACCAACAAGCCATTCACTCAACTTCATCAGCTGGTACCAGCGCCCAATCTCACTCAGTCACTCACTCAATCGCCAACTTTCTCCTTTTCCTCTTACGCTCCAGCTGTTGTTCAAAGAAAACTCAATTTAACCCTACGACTCTCTTTCAATCTTGTTAAAACTTTACTGCACCAGCCAGCAGCCTCGAGTCCCCCAAAAAATTCAACAAAATCACACCTTCAACCAACACATTCGTAAACACCGTATCATTTCCATCGCTCAACAGATTCAACAAGGCCGGTCGACTATATCTTCAACAAAATCTCATTCCGTCCTCAACCGGAATCGATTCCAAACGAAATAGAAAAAGCTACTAGTTCCAACGACCAATGTCTCAAGAGACCAAATCATTTCGCTACTTTACTTCTTCCGACTTCCGGACAATTTTCTACATTTTCTTCTTGCTTGTCGACGGAGACTATTTTTATTTCCCTTCGAGATTCTTCAATTCTTCCGGTTCCGTAGCGTCGTCCAAGGTAATAAATTGTGTTAGATCAGAATCTCCACCTTCCACAAAAATCGAGACTCTGTAAAATTCTATCAGTTTAAAAAGCTCCCCCTGGCAAATATATTTTCAAGTTGAATTCACACGAGACCTTACCCCGATTATAGCGTTCAACTCCGTCATTGTCACTTGTTTGGCGCGCTCCACTGCAGTCGCCACTTGCTGGTGGTGCTGTAAAAACAAATATTTCAAGGTTAACAAATTTCGCAAATGTGCGCTAAAAACGTGCAATTCCAGTACACGGAACCGGTTCTCTCTCTCTCGTCTGAATACATTGGAAACCCATCAAATTTTACGACATCGTAACCAAACTCGAGGTGGTCCGCGCCAAACCAGCTTTGTTTCGTGTCTGTCTACTGTTCAAAACACATCGTTTACACAGCCTATTCAGCTAAACGAAAAGCAAAAATGCTCATTTCCCTACAGTTACACAAAAGCTACTACTTTTCCAGCCGCTTCTCAAACAAGAACAACTTGAGCAAAAAGTCAAGCTATTCAATTATATTGCCATGGAATATATCAGCAGTATTTTTATTACCTACCTGAACCAGAACCACAAAGTAAAAGCATAGCAGGAATATTATCTCGCTTCAACTACAATCTGATTCCCGTCCATTAAATTACATGTAACCTTCGCCAAATTGCCAAATAACTTTCTATAAATATTCCACGATACATTTAGAAAATACCCTTAACAAAAAATCTCCCCAACAATCAATCAACGATCAAATAATACCTGTCCTTAAAGTCACTTTACCCAATTACCTTGCAAAAACTAAAAGCACTTCAATTACAAACACCGAACCCAGACTTCTGAAACCCCTAATAATCTCTATATCGGATTCAACTAACGCTTCTTGTTACCTTCCTAATAGCCGCCAAATCACTTCCAAAACCACCTATTAGCCCCGTTTTACCCTATAAACGCAACTAGTACCTAAAAAATCCTAATTGGCAAAATTCAAACTCCTCTCTGTCTCACTCATTCTTTTTCATTACCTTCATGTCCAACTAAACTACATAATGTCAATCAATCTCCCTGCAAAAACAACACACTCGTAATTGCTACCTGTTGTAGCAAGCAGCAGCATGGACAGAATACAAAACTGTCAGCGTCACCAAAATCCATCACTTGCCTTCAACCATAGGTAATTGATAAATCTTGTTATCAGATTCCTCCTATCATTCGGTCAACAAAGTTACACAGCGAGAGAACCAGTTTTTTTCAAACCTGAAATACCCCCTCAACGACAATATTCTCAATCAATCAACTCACCTCCGAAGACAGGAACGGGAGTATTTGTGCAATTATGGCGTTTAGTCGCTTCGCAACTTCAGTCTGAAACAAACAAGAAACACAAAACCAATTAATAATCAACTTTCCCACCAATTCAATCTCCGCATATTTAATTAATACATTTAACATTATAACATTTTCCCTATAAGTAAAGCCGGAGGCACTCGAACATTTCGCAATCACTTGTTGTCATCATCCATGTTTACAAATCACCCGATAATAATTTTTCCACATATTTCTTCTGCAACCGCTACAGGCTTTTTCTCCAAGGAGAAGAATCATGCAATCAGCAGCGCCATCTCCATCAAATTCCCACGCTTCGCCGTATAGTAGCCCCCATAACAGATCGAACTCATAAATCAATGGATTAATTCCACATTCACACCCCTTCAGCTCAAGACCTCCCACAATTACACGACTTTTATATTATACACTTTTTACAAGTCTTCAGGATTTTATTACAGTCATATAAAACAACGCACCCCAAAAAAACCCTTCAAGGGATTAACTACCCCCAATCAACAACATTTGCCAATTTCAAACAACTTCCGCAACCCCAATGTTACAATCCCAAACATCAAACCATTTTACAACACAAAAAGTATCGATTAATAGCCGCCATTAACAATCAACACCTGGACAAACACTCCACATTCTTTCAATTTAATACCAATTTAATACCAGCCCTAACAACAACCTGTCACCTTCATTTCGCCAAAAACTTCCTTTACACCATGATTAACCCTTTGAACACCACCATCTCACTCAACTACATATAATTACCGAATGCGTCTGACCCCACGCGTACAAAAATCTTCTCTAAAATCCCATGAAATTAAACATTATACATTTACAACAACAACAATACATATCTACATCCGTGCCCTCCAGCGGCGACGGCGGCGTCATTAAATCCTTAACCCACCGTTCAAAATTGACTTCACACACACCTACATCACCAGATGATAATCAAATTACAATTACACACATCCCTTTCGTCTTCCCACACCGATTATCATCCTCAACCATCTGATAGCCATCACAAATATCCAACTTGACGCTTCGCTGGTTCTGCCAAGACTTGCATCCAATGAGCGATTCCTCGTAACATATCCTCGTCGGACTTCATTAACGCCGCCAAGTCCTGTATTTCACATAATGATTACTCATGATTAAAAAATTCATCTATTAATCCATCATTTATTCATACCTGACCTTACATAACCACTCGCTGTAATGAACATCCTCGTCTCGTCAACGGCATCATCAAAAGTCCAAGTGGTTCAAGTACATTCTCCACTTGCACTTCTCCCGCACCCCTCCACAAGTCGACAAATTCCACATATAGTCCTTCCACAATATAACCATTCTCATCCATCATAATCATAATCTCCGAGAAGCGCCCCTACCGGGAAACTTTATATCCATATATAACAGTCATTTGTTCCCCTCCATATAAAGGCCCTATTCCTTGTAAACAAAAACAACAATAATCTCCCTTCAGGTAAATAAATTCAGTGTCCCCACCAATCTTCCCGTTTCTTAATCGACCCATCCGCTTTACAACCTACACGTATATTTACTAGATTGGACTTGAAACGTTTCAACAAATTAACCCCTTCAGCTCCTTATTCCAGCCCAATATTTTCGAATATCTCAAGGAATTACACCACGTCACGCTTCAATTCAGTGACAAGCCACAGATAGCAATCCATGAAGCTTGTAGCATTTATAGTTTAAGCGCTTCCAGCAGGTACCAATTCCATAAACAAGAACCGTTATACTTACTACCCATATAGCCCTGCCTGATGGTATCGAATTCTCAAAATTTCCCACTGTAAATCCCTACCCTATATACCTTGTACCCTTCTAAAGGCCCTTTTGAAACCAGATGCTCCTAAGCTAGGGTCAGGCAGTCAGAGGCTCATCATAATCATCCACATTCAGCAGGAACCTTATTCATTTATCCCTTTTCCGCTTTGTTATTTCAAGGGGGAAGGATCGGAAGGGTCCTGCCTGCCGGCGGCAAAGGACCGTGTCACGTCATTCCGTTAAGTAAATCTCTCTTATCCGCCCTACACTCCTCCAGCCTATCCCTCAACCCTATAAGAAGAACCCTAAGAAGGGGGGACCCTTCTTCCACCGACCGACATAATCTTCATTAAAATACAACACACACACACACCGACCAGCAACACCTCCCTCCTCGGCACATGGCGTCAACGTACAAAATGACCACTTCCCCTCCGGCATCAAGGGTCTCTTTTATCCACTTCTTCCCTTCCACATGACTCCATTTACAAACACGTACTATTCAACATGGCCTTTCAATAATCCCATCTTCTTCTTCTTCGAACCAAACGGGAATCCCAGCCAACAAGGGGAACTAAACAGATCAATCTGATACAGTCAGCCACCGTCCCCCCAACCAACCAGGCCCAAAGACCCTCCGGTACAAAACACCATTGTTCACTACTATACTAGCGACCCCTACATCGGGAACAATACAAACCATTATTATTATTATTACTACTGCATGTACTCCTCGGATACTACTTCAACGAGAACCCAGAAACCATAAGCACCCTACACACCAAACCTTCCCCTCAATTAACGTTCCCCCTTTGGAAGCTAGCGGTATCGCAATATAGGGCCAACAGTAGTAGCTATATATCGTCTTCTTCAAACTCATAAAACACTTGCACCCTTGACCTAGTATCTGGACCTGGTGCATGTATCCGGCTCCCACAGAATATCAGCCAATATATTGCATGCATTTTTTACACAAAAAAACGCTCCCCTCCTCTTCTACTTATACTCCAAAACCCTAATACCCGGGTAAATACTCGGAGATTTCCAGGACGCCGTAAATACAAAAAGTGCATTACAATCCAAGGGGACATGAAGCCCAGTAACTGATGAATATACACGCCTGTCTAAAACCGACCGGGTTGCAACCAGAACCGGATACATCAAAGCCCAAAAAGCTAACACGATTTGATACACCTCTCGCTATTATAATACCGAAACCAAATTGCGCCATAATTTTTAGATTTTGACATACGTATGTGTATTCAAGCTATCGGTTGATTCCGAGACTGTACGGGTTATAGATGGCGCTGCTGCTAAATCACTATTTATTTACTCAACTCTCAAACATTTCCTGACGTACAAAACTATATACCCGAATTTCACCACTGCCAGGAACTGGAATCGCCCGAACCGTTCTCATTCCATGCTCCCCTATTATGTACTTTCATTACAAAAGTAAACACTCGTTTCACAACAACCCACTACATTTAATATATTGTTAGACTCCTCAACGTACTTCGGTACTTCGGTTTGGGCCCAAGGTAGGTGGGTGTGCAGAAGCATCGTTTCGCCACTTGCTTTACATCGGACAGACCACCCACCGCCTACTCCGAATTTCGCAACTTCCATACCTCAACCCTCTCTCGTCAAACCGTAAGCACAAGCCACCAGAAACTTGGTCATTTGACAACACTTTTGGCAATCAGCTGCCTTACTTTTCATTATGTATTTTACTGTTTCTCCTACTTACTATACTTACAGTCCACCTGCCACCTTCTCTTTCTTCAAGCTTTCCCACTTCCTTACACAAGACACCATTTAAATACATGCAAGTTCATTTCAAACCCTTGTGTACAAAACTTGATTACCGTCATTATAAAGCTATTCCCCGGAAACTCCAACTGCCCGGCATTTTAAAAAGCCCGTTTATAAAAATACTTTTAATTTTGTCACGTTTCTTCTACATACAACCCGACAACCGGAAGTTTATTTCAAACAACTCGAAAGCTCGAAGAAATTCGGTCAGAAAAACAAGAATTCATTTTGCATTACGTGATGGACTTTTCAGAATCCTCTTTCTCTTGGTTCAACAACATTTCTCCTTCCGCATGTATAAGTAAACAACAAAGTCCACAAGTTTACATATTATATACAACATCATTGTTGTTTGTTGCAGACTAAGGCAGACAGACTCCTCGTTGGGTCCATGATTGACAACGAGTCCAAGGCTGTAGCGCCAGACCGTATCGAATTTACACTTGGTGTAATTACCTTGAACTCGTACTATTCGTATCTTGGCTTGTCGAGAGGGAGCCATAATAGCCGAGTATTATTATGACGGCCTTATCACAAGCATGGATCGCGGGAAAAAAGTCGTAAAATTCTTTTCACCCAATATGTACGCAAGTCAAGCCGCTAAATTACTATGCAGACCATGTTTTTCACACACGTCCTATAACATACACAAACGTCCATCATCAGACAACCCACTGACTGAATGGAGTGCATATACCGGATTTTCGCAATTTGCCAATTCCTCCAAACGTGCCACTGTCATTAGACGGTGCATTAACACATTCGCAATAAGCAAACCTTTGTTTACCCTGCCTGAATAAATACATAAAAGCCATACTCTATTCTACCTACACGAGGACAGTGAATAGGGACTGAATACAGAGTTGTTGCCAATTTTAACATGTGTGAAAAAAGGTCTCCCTGTCAGACTAAATCTAAACGCTTGAGACGTCCATTGTCCGCTTAACTTGCAGGTTGTAAACCTAATTCCCCCGTGGAATCCAATTAAAACCAGAAGAAGCTTAACATTTACACAAATGCATTTTTACGTGGGGGAAATATACAAAGTTACAACAGTCACGAAACTGCAGCTACTAATTCTATTACCTCGCTCGGACAATACTAGTTACAATACCTTCAAATGTCATTAAGCATTTGAAATTGGATTAACCCTGTAAATAATAGTGTTCGTGTCACTCAGTTGGAGGAGGACTTACATGCAGATAAAGATACAAGTGACATGGACGAATTCAATTTGCAACAAGTTTACACTACTACTGCCTTTTCTCCCTCGTGGACAAGGACAACTATAGCGGCATGTTTTACATGCTTGTTTCGAGACTACGAGACTCCCATTAGAGACCTTAATGGAGTTTACTCATGCCGAGGAAGAAGACAGGTGATTTTCCCACGATTCTCTAGCTGGGTATACACGGGTAGAGTTATGGGGCTTGCGAAGCTCTTGTTTGCATCGATGGACGGACTGTATCGATTGACGATAACGGACTCTGGGGAAAAGGTTGGTTCTTGGCTAACGTGTCCGCACGTAATGGCACGTAGTATATAACGACGTAACTACTCCATCCACCAACTGTGTACAGACAAACAAACATGAGGATCAATTACATAATGCACACACACGCATGCTAATAAAACGACAGGGGAAAACTTGCATGAAATTATCCACTTAAAACTGGTAGTAACCTTCAATTTACCAGTTAAGCCGCGAAACATATACATCAAACAACCAGGCCAACATGGAGTAATGACAAAGTCTTGTTCTCAAGGTGGCGTGACTCCTGAAGGTGAGAAGCCTCTTGGCGGCATAATTGCCGTGTTTCGACTTGGACAAAAAAGTCTGCGGATTCAGGTTAACTCAAGTTCAGTATCTGAACAAGAGCAATTCTGGACTTGACGACGACGGACCAACTGGGGAGAGCTGACTTGAACACGTAAACTTTTCGGAGGATTTGGGAGATTACTGGAACGCTTGAACGAGATAATTCAAACTTTACAGGTGATAAGATTAGGTATTTTACGACGACAAGTGATTGCGATGACAAGCTTAGGGCGGGTTATATCGAAAGAGAGCCACTGGATCCGAATACATACCTGTTTATGCATTTCCACGTTGAGACCATACGACATTTCGTAGTACTGCAAGCAAACAAAAGAGACAAACATTAGTAAGTTAGGGGCAAATGGCCAGAGACAACATTGTTGAACTCCAGCCAAATTCTCAATGGTTAAAGCTAGCGCATTCTTTAGCCCGTATCACCTTTACTTCCGAACCATTAAACTTGTGAACTTTTCCTAGACGACTAGGCTCAACACTAGGAAATGTGGGAGACTAGATTCCTGACTGACTACATAAACTCGTGCATATCTGTCTGTGTATGTGTGTGGAGATGTACAAACAAGTTGGGGCCTAAAATAGATATGTACACAAGTTCCGTCATAATCAAAATACAGACTCAAGAAAGAAGATTATATAGGATGGAGATAGAATAGGAATACGAAGACGAAGGAGAATGTTATTATTATAGCTACAAGATAACTGTATACACGTGGCAAACACTCAAAAGACGGCAAAGTACACAAAGAATGTGCTCACTGCCCGCTTTGTACACAATAATAGGAGGAACGGGTAGTAGAGTAAATATTTAAAGTCGACTTTTTTTCTATCGACGCAGCCAATATCTAAAGCTCGAGACTAGGAAAATAAATTGTGTCAATAATAACAGGAGGGCAAAGGTAACGACTACGGAGGTGTGTTCTTCTACTGGTTATACAACATGGGATCTAGATCTACTCCAAGACTTCCAGAAGGTTCGTCAGAGGATAACAATTCTGCTATGATAGCAATTATCAGTTTGTCTATATACACACTATAAACTGCTCTGAATGTCACACTCGGGTTACATAGATAAGACAACGTTACTCGTTTATGTAAGGAGTAAACTTTTCTCCTTGTCAGCTTAATCATTATCAAGTATAAAAGTCAGTCAGGAGTTGAGAAGTGGAAGTCATGGAATGTCGACTGGCGATCAGTAAACAACTTGTGAAACTTGTCACACTTGAAAGCGTACGTTAATGGGGCTTGTTCGGGTCAGATTAGTGTCCAAGTTCGGGTCACTTGACGTCTGGACAGTCAGAACGTCAAAATACTTGAGGGAGGTTCGGAAGTAGTAGGCGACCTGGGCAGAAAAACGGCCAGCACCAAATTAAAACCGAGTAATTTATTGAGAAATTCAACTCACCATGACGTAATGTCGTTGCATCTCCGTCTTCTCCGTAGCCAATTTTTCGCATTCCAATTTAAGCCTGGAAAAAAGACAAAGTAGGTGGATTAATACAAGTACACAGAACTAGATTAAACCTTAAGCTGTCTAACACATGTATGACCCTTCCTGATGACCGAATCCAGATAAGGAAATATATATATACAAAGTTTGGCTGTGTGAAATGGTTGTGGACAAGTATTACACATTTGGCAAATTATGGTCGCTAGTCACCTTCCAGGTATATACACACTAGCATGTTTTAGTTTGTTGAATGACGACGGGTCATGTGTGTGGATTTGTGTACACAAGTTGAACAAGATTGTTATTGGGTGCTTTGTCGGTTTGTGACCGCAGGAGCGTTCTCGTAGTAAAGTGCAAGTAGGAACCCTCTAATAGAAGAAACGAAGAGTGTGGAAAGGAGCGATAATCAGAAACCGCAATGGAGAATAGCAACCAGCAGCGCAGTTGCTTTACTTTGGCAAAGCCTCAAACCAAAACCGCGGAACCGGACCACAGGCATTTATCCTTCAAG
>JAQGBJ010000132.1:0-63605 GCA_034698345.1 Sphaeridia pumilis
AGTTACGTAATCCAGTTAAATGATTGGTTAGAGGGAACCCACGTGTCTGTTTTGCTATTTTGATATAGTACCTGGTTACCATCGTTGATACTCACAGGTTTTTTAATTAAATTTGGAGTTATTCATCGCGAAATCGAAGGTTTTGAGAGCAAAAAAGTATAAGGTAGGGCCAACGGGGCCAGGCCAGGGCCAGGTCGGGGCCACGGCCCGAATGGCCCTGGCCCTGAGTAGGTAGGGCCAGGAGCCGGCCCTATTTTCAGGGCCAGAGCCAGGGCCAATGCCAGGGCCAAGTTTGTGGCCCCAGGGACAATCACTACTTTACCGTTTTCCATCTATTGTAACGTTGAACTTTGATTCTTTTGAGACGTTTAAAGTACACTTTTGGAAGCCGTCAGACGCGCATCAATCTATCACTTTACACCATTTCGCTCTTTGCTCTTTGTCACTTTATAATTTGAGCCTTTTAACGCCTTTTTCAAACAACATGAAATCACAAGAAGCCTATAAAGAAATCTACTCCAAAAGCCTCCTTTTGTGAAGTAAAAAATACCTCCTAATTTCCCGCTTAAAAACGTGTTCTTTGCTTTCTTTATCGAACCGCTCCTCCTCAACCCGTTTCAAACCTAAAACTTACAAAATTTAAAATTTCCACACCCAATTTCCTGTAAATTGACAACAAGAAACGGAATCCAATTCCGGACTCTGTGGGCATCCGCGCTGGACAATTTGACTTTAATTTGTACTAGAGAATATTAATTTGCCAGAGTCGCAAGTAGTCTACTAATAAGAGCGCTAACGCATATAAACGCATTTTGTATTCAAAGAGAGAAAGTTACAAGCGCTTTCACAGCAGGCAAAGTCATTAACGGCAGAACCAGTAGCTTCACCCAAGAGCCAAGTACAAGTTGTTACTTGGAATATATATACTCCAGTAGTCATGAATAAAGATGGGTTCTAAATGAATTTATTCATTTGATTTTTGTATCGGTCCTTTTTGTTCCTGTTAGCAGCATATATATTATTGCTATAAGCAAAAAGACAAGAATCATCCTTCTGACTACCCGTGTTCAACTGAGGCTGCTCAGGTGTGTTATCAATCAAAGATAAATCGATTGATCAGCGCAGGCAGAACAAGTCCGAATGTATCTCTTGTTGTTTTTTATAAGTTGGCTGGAAAAAGTGTGCACACAGGTGCATGAATTATTCATTGAGATGATGAGAGGAAAGGGTTGCAGAGAAGGCATTGATTTTTATGGGGAACAAGTGGAGGAAAAGTGCTTGCGGCCATCCAAGTTGGCTACTGGAATAAGTTGAAGTTGCATTGGGCAACTGCAGTAGTTCAAGTTGAACTTGTCCAAGACAGCAGCTCGTGTAGTTTCATAGTGTGTTTTTAAACAATACAAATGTTGGAGAGCCCCAGGCAGTGATTTGGTGTAATTTTTCACTTTACCTGTCCACTTTCTCATTTGGCTGTGGACAAGATAGAAAAAACGGTAGTTTTGTTGCTGTTATATTGTTGCAAGAAGAAGAAGATGAGCGTTGGCTTTTACCACTTGTGGTTTTCGATTGCATCGGACAGGTGTATGTACTATGCTCAATGATGCTTTGAGTTCATTAGATATTAATACATGGAGAAGAAGCTATGGAGAAAACACTGTATGCATGCAAGGTTTTCGTGACACGCTATTATTATTGTTGTTGTTGCACAATGATAATACGAGGTGAAATTTTGGTACAAAAAGAGTGGAAATCATTATCGTTGTTATTAGGAGGAGAAGCCGTGATGATAATTTGGGAGAAGAAGTTTTGAAGAACTTTCTTTGGACCTGCGGCGACCCGATGTCGTCTTGGTCGTGCTGCTCTGGACAATTTACAGTGTCCCCGTGACGACGACAAATAAAAAATTGTTAATGGATTATATAAAGGAGTAAATTGGAGAGATTGCGTGTGTGTGTAATGTTGGCGACTGGTCTGGAGGCGCTGGAAAAGAGCATCAAGAAAAAGAAGGAGGTGTGCAACTCGATGACCCGCTGGAGAAGATGATGTTCGGTGACAGGACGGAACGAAATGATGGTCCTGGATTACAAAGGTGTGTGTGTACTATAATAATGTACACATACAATAAAATTACAATTGTGGACAATTGTTGGACAGTTTCTTTGGAGAATCCTTAATGGCGTGGTGTATAATGTGGTGATAAATTTTATAGAGGTCTGGAGAAGAAATACTGGATAATTTATTCCGAAGCGAGCTTCTGTCTCCTGTTTGTTGTTGGATAAAGATTGGGCCCTCAACTCAAGTAAAGATAAAACGTTTGAATGTTGTGGAGCTACTGGAGGAACTCGAGGCCTTCGTATTTGTGGTCTTCGATTCTGGTCTCTGGAAACAAAACGTGGCCTTGTAGATCAAAGGCCAGGACGAAGGTGGCTTGGGAGTCGTCGTCTTCGAACTCTTCGGATTTGATGGCAACGATGTACGTGTGGTTGGTTCCGGGGTGGGGGAGGAACTTGAAGCTGGCGATTCCGTGGGACGGCATGAGCTCGCCGGCGATTTCATGCACCTTTGCAGATTAGAAACTGTGTTCAGAAAATTATGGTTTAAGTTAATTAAAGTTGAGGAGGAGCTTACAACGATATCAGTGAAGTTCTCGTCAGCAATTATGATTTTGTTGGTGCCGAGGTACTCGTCGCGCTTGCGGTCAAAAGGTTCTCGGCTGATTTTGCGGGGGATGAAGACCCACTTTTGGTGGTGGTCGCTCCATTCGACGGCTTCGTGCGTTATGTAGCCTGGATGGAATAATCAAGAAATCTTATTTTGGCAATTCCTTTGGAAAAGTGTAAATGGATTGCTTGCCTTCTTGCGGAAGACCCAAAGCGTCCCTGAGAGCCTTGTATTGACTAGCCCAGTTGTGATGAGTGACTTCGCCGGCAGGAGTCACTTCTTTGACCCACATCCAATGCTCGATGGTTCCGTGACTTCCGACCCAGAGGTTGCCGTTTTTTATGGTCGCCCACTCGCTTTTGAATCCTGAAATGAAGGCTGAAGAAGGCAACAAGAAAACTGAAAATATGGGATTCAGAATTACTAAAGGGCTCACCGAAACTGTGGTTGCCATCTCCATTGGCCAAAATAACCCAGGGCACCAAACTCAAACCAGTCTCGTTCTTTGGCCGAAGTTTGAAGATGATTCCAGTTCGATCATCAAACGTTGTAAGAGTTCCATTGAAGTACAGCAGCTCCGAGAGTTCCATTCCTCTGCCGTAGAAACTGTAGGAGCCTTCAAGGGTCATTCGAGGAGTTTCAGTGGTGCTCCAGTCAATGGAAATCTGCCGAAAGTTGGATTCTTGCAAGCCTTGGAAGGTTTCATGAAATTATTAAGTCTTCAGAAGTCTTTTGGGTCTCACGTGAGCATCTTTAGGATCAGCAGGCTGGTATTTGAGACCCAGTTGGCCTACTTTGAAGTACGCAATCCATGAGTCTTCAACAGTGGAACTAGAAGATTTAGTCACTCGAGACTTCTGGTCCAAGTCTGATATCAAAGCTATTTTGTACGTATGAGGTTCATTTTCTCGTGAAATTAGTCCATCGGTCTGCGGCGTCCGTTTGATGCGGTGTTTCTGCTGCTGGAACACTTTAGAGGCAATGGTAGAATTTTAAGGAACTTTACAGAAGAATAGTATTTTTGGACACGTACCTCCATTCACGGCTCCGGCCAGCAGAACCAAAAGGCAAAATTTCGCCCAACCCTGAAACATTGTTACGCAACAGAAGTGGACACTGAATTGCTGCGTCAATTGCGTGACAGTGCAACTGGAAACTGGAAACCACCTGAGAAGTGGTTCAACAAGTGAAGAAACATACTGATTGAGATCTCATGAGTGGAGCTAATTATCTGAGAAGAAAAAATAACATTGGCAGATATGAAATTCGCGATTAACTTGAAAAGAATGGCAGCGACATGCGAATAATATCACTTGCAAGGAACGAAATTCTCGCAGAGAAGTGAGAAAAGTGTGGTTTTAAGCCTTTGGATTTCGTGTTGGTTTAATACTGACTGCAGTTTAGCGGAACAAAGAAATATGAACTACGACTGGCTGTGACTCGAATGACGAATGAAGCAATCAATCGATCAACAATTGAGAGCAGAGCTATTGCAAAACTTCAATGACAAGTTGCTTTGAACGCTGTCGGTTCGTGCGAAATTGACGATGAGAGCGATGTTTACTATTGTTCAGGCGAAGTGTTTAGAACGACAGCTTCTGGTTACTCGTAAAGAGCAAAAGAGTTGAGAAGTCAAGGAAGACACTATTAAGGTGTTATTATGACCACATGTAATTTGCAGTTTGCAAACAACTTTTGCACGTTTTCCTCATCGTCATCAACAAGTATTTGTGAATCTGTGAGGTGAGTCAGGCAGATTTTGCGCATGTCACACGTACTAGCAATAGGAACCAATCGTCATTTGCGGAACTACGCTTTAATGGTCAAAATGGGAGTGCGAAAACTCGTAAAAGATAAACACATTTGATGACACAACAGTTTGAAGTTTTCTTTCACGCTAAAAACTCCAGACCTTCGTACTTGATGTCATCCAATTTGGTTTCTCGCATGTTGACCTTGCCAGTTCTCATGTCGATTGCGAAAACGAAGGTGACTTGCGAATTTGGGAGCTCGGCGGATTTTAGGCCTGCCAACATAGGCGGATTAGTAGAGTCAGGAAGCCATTTCAAGCTGCTGACTGGAAGCGAAGGATGTGTTTCGCCAATTGGAGGTAGAACCTGAACTGACGAAAATTTCAATGTCAAACTATGAATATGAATCTCTGTATTTGAGCGAGCACAAAATCATACCTGAATTTTGCTAAACGATTCGTCAGCAATAACAAGGACATTTGAATGCTCTGCAACGTTGTCATCGCTCAGTTTTGTTAAACGAGACATGAGCGCCCATTTTCGGTGGAGGTCGCTCCAGGCGACAGCACCGTGACTTACTGAAGTTTCTGTAAATTAGAAGTCATGAGCAATATTCAACCTATGATTCAAAGTAAATAGCACTTCTGAATTTTAGAGCAGTTGGGACCTTTGGGAATTGCTGTTTTGATTGCATCCTCAATCTTTGAGTAGTGGTCTTGCCAGTTGTGATGAGTTACAGCTCCTGAAGTTGTAATGGATTTGACGTAATTGTTGTTGGTGGAGTCGCCAGAACTGCCGATCCAGAGAAGGTTGTCTTTGACAAGTCCCCAAGAACAAGAAAATCCTGATGGAGAAAAGAGTTTCAAAGTAGAAATAGGGCAAAGACGATGGTCATTGACTGAGAGGCTTACCGTGCGATTCTGAAGTCCCATCGCCGTCGCCGAGGATGACCCATGGAGCTTGACGACGCCTTGATTTTCCATGTTTATCAGGAGTTTCTATGAGTCGGTAAACAATTCCAGTCTTTTCGTCACAGGCCCTCAGAGTGCCGTTGAAGAGGTTCAAGGTCGAAAGCTCGTTGCCGCGGTGGGCTGAACTGATACCACTGGTCACTACTTCCGGCTCGGGGTTGTCCCATTCTACTTGAAACTTTTCAAAGAATCAAAAAAATTAGGGGCACACTCAGTTGCTGAGATAGCAGCAACTTTTGGTACCTCGGAGTCCTCAGAAGAAGACGCGGCGGATGAAGGCCTTAAGAGGCCTGTTCGAAATTGAGACATCCATTTGTCCCGACCTTTTCTGCCTGACTGAATTCTAGCTTTTTCTTCCAGATCAGCGACAACCGCAAACTTGTATTGAGCTTGGGCTGCAGTTGGTTCGTTGTAAGAAGGAATTGTTGACATGCCGTCCAGCGGCTCTGTTGTGGTTTCCAGCGGCAAAGACCGACATGGCGATAGGTGCCCTGCGGAATATCGGAAAATAATAGAAACGTTGAAAAGTAGAAACTGACTGCTGCGAGTATAACTTTAAAGAATAACGTTACCTACCACTGAAACTAAGAAGCAAAAGCGTTGTTTGTACAAAGAGATCCATCTGAAGATACTGTCTGACTGAGGGATTGAATCTGAAGCACAATTGTGTGCGTTGCATCTGAAGACTATCATCTTAACTTGGTGTTTCTCTTGCGAAATTTCCTCATGTATTTTGCTCTTCTGGCGAAATTGGCAATCTTGTTAGTTTTTACTTGTCTGTAGCTACCTAAAGAAGAGCTTTCGTGCATATGCGTTCATGGACTTGCTCTTTCTATCCCAAACATATCGAATATTAAATGAGTATCCACTTAAAGATCGCAATTGGAATTACACTATAAATCCAACGATGATAATGTCAGGGAGACATGTGGACAACTTTGGTGCTTCCGGTACTCGGTGGTGACCCCGTGCCTCAACGTTAATTTTTACTTTGCTGGAATTGCAGAAGGGCAGCGAGATATCCTTGCCACTGTGTACATTGTTCCATCAAACTATTCAAATGTTACGTGCAATGGAGGCATCTGGCACTGAAGCTCGTTCGGGATGAACAGCATAGGGGTAGTTTTCACATTAATTCTCGAGAACGCGATTTGTATACGGCCCCTCAAGCTGTTGGCGGGAATATACGCGCGAAATTTGAAGATTTCTGTGTTTTGAACCGGAGTCATGTCACATGTGTGTGTGTGCAGGGGACAAAAGGTGCAGAAGCAAAATATCACCGAATCACAACGGCGAAAAAGAGCCGTCTGAAACAGGATTATCAGACAGTTGATTTTAAATTAAGATTATATTAATGTGTTGATTGATATTACGCCTGTGTAAGAAGCTTCCATTGTACAGTTAGTTGAGAAACGTGATGCTCAATTCACAGAGTTAGATATAGTTGAGGTGATTAAGAAGCATGTTGTTGATCAAATTTTTTCCTGGTCAAAGTGAATTTCAGTGGCTTTGAAGCAGGTAAATTTGTTTCAAAATGGTGTTTTTCAAGAAAAACGATAAGAAGCTCGACAGCCGGCCGAAATGGGGCGGTGGTGGCGAAGCTGGGGGGTCCTCAGGCGGATCGAGGTAAGTCACGTAATTTCCGCAAGTTTGGACTTCATTGTTGGTGGATACGCAGTATTTTGATATTCTTGGAAATTTCGTAACCGTTCTAGCGCTGAAATGACATCAGAAAAACGAATGAAAACTTCGTTGGACAATGATGCTGTCGATGCCAAGTTTGGGTTCGAACGTATAAAGGAAATGGTCGATCGGACAGGATGGTTGCTGAATATGCACACTGTAAGTAGATGCTTTTGATTGCTATAAAAGATTACGAGTTTTGAAAAATTTCATAAGCGTTTGTTTCTTCTTTTTGATAGACTGAAGTCCTTGATGACGATAAGCGACTAGTCAGTGCTGTTGATTACTACTTTATAGATGAACGAGGAGGCCGATTCAAAACAACCTTGGCTTTCAAGCCTTACTTTTACGTGCTACCGAAAAGCGGTAAGCTATATTATTTCAAGCAGCTACAGCCTTACACATGTAAACTTTTTGAAGCTAAAGGTATAGCGTTTTTGTAGGAACGGAAAAGGAGGTCTCGCTCTTCCTTCTCAAAAAGTTTGGCGGAACTTTGGTCTCTGTTGAATCTGTTTCTAAAGAAGATTTGGATCTGGTAAGAACAGAATGCAAAGATTCTCAAACTAAGATTCTATCAATTGGGACTAATTTTGCCACTTGAACTGGTTCTAGCCTAATCATCTGGTCGGCTTGAAGCAAACTTATCTGAAGCTATCGTTCTTGAGTGTCACGGACTTGATGAAAGTGCGGAAAGATATCTTGCCGGCTGTTAAAAAGAACAAGGAGCGAGAAAAGTCTCATACTGCTTATGCTGATATGCTGAGGCAGAGTTACATCGGAGACGCCAGTGTAGATTTAGAGCCTAAGAAGGGAGCAACTGAGCATATGGATAATATGGTAGATATCCGGTACGAATCATGTTTTGTAAAGCGTGATGAACCCTATTGAGGAATTTAGGCTAATGTTTTATTTTTCGTTACAGTGAATACGATGTTCCATACCATGTTCGAGTAGCTATCGACAAGAAAATGTTTATTGGCCACTGGTATACGGTTAAGCCCTCGCCAGGCAATTCTCATATCCCGACTATAACAAAACGACCAGATATAATCGAATCGCCAGATTGTATCGTGCTAGCATATGATATCGAGACAACAAAATTACCGCTGAAGTTTCCAGATGTGGAAATTGACCAGATTATGATGATATCGTACATGATCGACGGACAAGTAAGTGTTTCACAAATAAAATAATCTATAGCTATCTAAGATTTTTCAGGATCTAATTGACTGATGGTTTTGAAGGGATTCCTGATCACGAATCGTGAAATAGTCTCTTCTGATGTCGACGATTTTGAGTATACTCCCAAACCAGAATATGAAGGGCTTTTCACAGTATTCAACGAACCTAATGAGAAGATGCTGATCCAACGCTTTTTTGATCATATTTTGGATGTTAAGCCACATATTTTTGCAACGTACAACGGAGACTTTTTCGATTGGAAATTCGTAGAAGCCAGAGCAGCGCATCATGGACTCAGCATGCTGAGAGAAATTGGGTATTCTGTTGTTCGAGACAAGATTTATTCGTGCAGACCTTGTATTCATATGGACTGTTTCAAGTAAGTTGCGATTCTTGCAAAGCGTTTTAATCGAGAAAGGGAAGTTAACAAGACGGTTTTGGTTTTCAGTTGGGTACAGCGAGACTCATATCTACCAGTTGGGTCTCAGAATTTGAAGGCCGTTGCAAAAGCTAAACTAAGATACGATCCCGTCGAATTGGATCCTGAAGACATGTGCAGAATGGCCTCCGAGCAGCCACAAGTATTGTCCAATTACTCTGTGTCAGATGCAGTTGCTACGTATTATTTGTACATGAAGTACGTTCATCCGTTCATTTTCGCTTTATGTACAATCATTCCGATGGAACCTGACGAGGTAACGAATGATGAAGTATTAGTGTAGTTTACAACTGTTCAAGTTTCCATTCAACTTGTCCATATGTTGTTTTAGGTTTTGCGAAAAGGTTCGGGAACACTCTGCGAAGCTTTGTTGATGGTAGAAGCGTTCCACGCGAACATCATTTTCCCCAACAAACAAGAGTCTGAATTGAATAAAATGACAGCTGATGGCCACATTCTTGACTCCGAAACATATGTCGGTGGACATGTGGAGGCCTTAGAATCGGGAGTTTTCAGAGCAGATATTAAGTACAAGTTTAGGATGGTGAGTGTAGCATTCTCAACACTATGGAAAGCTGTGGCCTGTGGCGTGCTAATTTGTCACAAGTCAGATCGACACTTATGGAATCGTTCGTACATTGTCTTGCAGATACCAGAAATATTTGATACCCTCTTAACTGGAATTGATAAGGCCCTCAAGCATGCCATTGAAGAAGAAGAAAAAGTTCCTCTGACTGATGTCACTAACTTCGATGAAGTCGTTTCTGATATCAAAGCCAAGTTAGAGCACCTTCGAGACCACCCAATTCGGAACGAAAAACCTCTAATTTACCATCTTGACGTTGGTGCTATGTACCCCAACATTATCCTTACTAATCGGTTGCAGCCTTCAGCCATGGTTGATGAAACTGTTTGTGCTGCATGTGATTTTAATAAGCAAGGGGCTAAATGCCAGCGCGATATGGTTTGGACATGGAGAGGCGAATACAGTAAGGCTCGATTCCAGCTCCGATTCTTCTAGCTATTGCACCGTTTAACTCGCATGATGTGCTTTTTGCAGTGCCACCTAATAGAAGTGAGTATCAGAGAATTCAACAGCAGCTTGAAATGGAAAGGTTCCCACCTCTGATGCCCGGTGGGAAACAAAGGCAATTCCATGAACTCACTAAAGAAGAGAGGGCCGAAATGGAGAAAAAGCGTCTGCAGGACTACAGCCGTAAAGCGTACAAAAAGACTCACATAACTAGAATCGAAGAACGAAATCAAGTTGTTTGCCAGCAAGAAAATTCGTTTTACGTGGATACAGTCAGGGCTTTTCGGGACAGACGATATGAATACAAGGGGCTTGGCAAGGTACTAAGCGTGTGCATTCTTTGATTGGCTGATTTGTTCATGCATGTTAAGCAAGAGTATTAATATTTTATTTTATCTAAGACTGCTAAAAAAGAAGTTTCGGATGCTGTTGCCAGCGGAGATCCTGGACGCATCAAGTCGGCTAAAAACAGAGAAGTTCTCTACGACTCTCTCCAACTTGCACACAAGTGTATCCTGAATTCATTCTACGGATACGTCATGCGAAAAGGGTATGCCTTTTACAGTAGTTTTCTGTAACCTTTTCCCTTGAAATGTAAAGCTCTTCAATCATGCTTTTCTGTCTTATAGCGCTCGGTGGCACAGCATGGAAATGGCTGGTATCGTGTGTCACACGGGAGCTAACATCATCCGGAAGGCCAGGGAGATCATTGAAAAAGTTGGAAGGCCACTTGAGTTGGATACGGATGGTATCTGGTGTATGCTGCCTTCCTCATTCCCCGAAAACGTCGTCATCGAAACGAAAAATCCGAAGAAGTCCAAGTTGACTGTATCATACCCGAATGCCGTTCTCAACATCATGGTGAAGGTGAGAGAAGACCGATAACTTCTTGCAGTGCAAAAGATATACCATCAAAAGAGTTATTGATTCTGCAGGACGAATTCACGAACAATCAGTACCATGAGCTTAAGGATGCACAATCTCTGAACTACGAGATACGCGCTGAAAACTCAATTTTCTTCGAAGTTGACGGACCTTATCTGTCAATGATTCTGCCTGCAGCAAAGGAGGAAGGGAAAAAACTCAAGAAGCGTTATGCTGTGTTTAACTTCGACAGAAGCTTGGCAGAATTGAAGGGGTGAGTTCTTTTGGCTTTCAGCAATGTATGTTATAAACGTTCAAGTTTCAAATGATTTTCTTCTACTTAGATTTGAAGTGAAGCGTCGGGGAGAGCTGCAGCTGATTAAAAACTTCCAGTCATCAGTGTTTGATGCTTTTCTGAATGGTGACTCCCTTGAAGGTTCATATGAATCGGTAGCACGGGTAGCAGATTACTGGTTGGATGTGCTTTACTCCAAGGTATTATTGTTGTAACGTAACTAGGTATTCACGTCACACGCGAGCATTATTGATTGACGTGTTTCGTTTGTAGGCCGCCAACATGCCTGATTCTGAGCTATTCGAATTGATCTCTGAAAATCGAAGTATGAGTCGTAAACTTGAAGATTACGGAAAGCAAAAGTCTACTTCTATTAGTACAGCCAAGCGACTTGCAGAATTCCTTGGCGATCAGATGGTTAAGGATGCGGGTCTTAGCTGTAGATTTATAATTACGAGAAAGCCCGATGGTGCTCCAGTAACAGAAAGGTAGTGGATTTTACTATACATGTACTTTCACTGTTCGAATATGGTTCGTGTACCTCATGCTGTTGCTCGTTTGTTCCAGAGCTATACCTCTTGCCATTTTCCAAGCAGAGTATTCTGTAAAGAAGCACTTCCTCAGACGATGGTTGAAAGACAATTCAATCGATGACTTCGACATCAGATGCTTGCTAGACTGGGACTATTACATCGAACGTTTAGGAGGGTGCATCCAGAAAATTGTCACAATCCCTGCAGCGCTACAAGGGGTAAGTTTTAGGCTAGGGCTTGAAGAGCACTACAACTCCCCACCGTGAGATCATTTCTGTAAAGTGCGTTTGCGTTCTAGATTGCGAATCCTGTACCCAGAGTTGCTCACCCAGATTGGCTTCACAAGAAAATGTTGGAGAAAAATGATGTTTTCAAGCAGCGAAAAATAACTGATGTTTTTCGAACTGCTCCTAAACCTGTTTCCACTCCTAGAGATATCGAAGATATAAATGGAACAGATTCAAATGGACACACGGATGTTATAGTTGTAAATCTGAAACGAAAACGTGGTGATACCCGAGACATAAACGATGGCGATGGATATACCAAGCACTGGAAAGAAGTTTTTGGAGCACCTCCTCCGATGGGTGATGACAGAGTAAGTTGATATTTGCCGTCTCTTTTTATTTATTGATGACTTCATTAGACCTTTCTTGTTATTATCTAGGAATCAATACTAGAATGGATCAGGTTTCATAAAAAGAAATGGAAGTATCAAAAAGAGCAGCGAACAGAACGTCAGAAGCGCCTTCGAACTGACGGTGAAGATGATGCTGCGGTCTTCAGACGTCCCACTGGACCCGTGACACTTGGAGGTTTCTTAAAAAGAGCTCAGCGAACGTTACTAGAAACTCCATGGCAAGTCATCCAAATCATGGAAACCAACCAGCCGGGAGTCCTGAAACTGTGGGCCTTGGTCGGGAACGAACTGCATTCGATAAAGCTGAACGTGCCTCGAATATTCTACTTGAATTCCAAAGAACAGAAACCAGAGAGTGAAACTTACCGCAAATGTGTCAAACTGCTACCTCGTGCTCATCAGGCTCACCACCTTTATGAATACTCTATCCCAGAAGATCTGTTTATACAGAACTCAAAGTAAGACTTGTACCTGAAAACCTGCCTACCTCTTACTTTGATTTTGGTAACCATCCTGCATTTCGGTTTATTTCAGTGAGCTGGATACTGATATTGCTACTAATCCAACAATTGATGGTGTGTACGAAACCCAGATGCCTTTACTGTTCAGAGCTATCGTAAACCTGGGATGCATTTGCACTGTTGATCGTCAAGCCGCCGGTCGAATGAAGGAAGTTGGTGACACTTTTGACCTCGATCAACTGAACATTAGGGACATTACGAGGGATTGCTCCTATCTTGACCTGAACACTATCAAGTTTATCTTTTTGTATCATCATCAAAGCGGTTCAAAGAAAATGACTGCAGTTTTCATCCCGCCACTGAAGAAGGCCGCGTTTTTCTTGGTTGATACGGTTAGGACTACGAGAATTCCCAACTTGACAAAGGAATATACCACAGAGCGGGAAAAAATGTAAGTTTTTAATTTAATGACAGGCTTGTGAATGAATCATATTTTGATACATAAGCTCATTGTTGTGCTACAGGTTATCAAAAGGGGGTGATACAAGAACACTCATGGAGGACGGCTATAAGTTCGAAACCCGAGCTGAAACCAGTCAGGTTGAAGTGAATCGCTATGTTCAGCGCATACTGCAGTCATACAGGGACGAGAAGCGTGGACCCACGTTTGTTGCGGTTCAGTCACAAATTCGTAAGTTCATTCAGGTTGAGCTTGAAACTTCAATTGCGACGCTACTTACATCCGTTTGTTTTTCAGCTTGCCGTGAATGGACTGATGCCGTTCCAGTTCTTGCCGACTTTCCTCTAGTACCTATCCACATGGCGGATCTCGAAACACTCTATACAGAAAACGCTCTCGACTGGCAAAGAATCGGATGCAAGCAAATCATGAAACATTTCTTGAGGATCAGAAGTGTCCTTGACACGTCCATTGGGTTCAGCAAGTACCTGAACGCCCCTATCGGAAATCTTGAAGCTGATGTGTGTCCCTTTGGCTGTGATGTTCTCTACGCGCGCCATCTAATGAAGAATAATTACGTCCTATGGTGCTCACCTTCGGAGAAGCCTGATTTGGGTGGTAAAGAAGCGGATGATAGCAGGTGAGGCATAAAATAGACCATAGAGTCTTGGGAAATCGTTAGTCAAAATTAGTGTCTTGCTCTTCCAGTCGAAGCTAATTGCGAGCATCATTGTATTTCAGGCTCGTAACCGAGTTTGAAGAACAAAATAGCATCGTCATCAATCATCCAGGTTGTTATCAAGCTGTTTGCGTGGAATTAGAGATTGAAGGACTGGCTGTCAACACCTTGTTGCAAGCTCATCATGTCCATGACATGGAAGGAACTTGTGCAACAGTTGCTTTCGACAATATGCCGGTCAGTTCACTAGAAGAAATGATGAACAATGGGCAAGGGCCATCGCTTGCCGGCTATGATGAAACAGCATTGTGCAGTAATGCGTTCAGGATTCTCCGAGGAATGATAAATGTGTGGTTGAGGGACGTCTCCATCAAAAGGGACCAGTATGCCGATTATCTGCTAATGGCGTTCTACCGGTAATGAATTCTGCGTTTTCGACGTTAGTTCAGTGAAATTTGGTTCGATCATGTCTTTCTTTCCGCAGTTGGCTCCGATCCCCACAAACACTAATGTACGATCCCGCTCTGAGGAAAACGTTGAATAATTTAATGAAGAAGCTATTTATCCAGGTTTGTTCAACCACAACTAAACTAGTACACTGGTCGTTCAGTTTATACCTTCAAGTAAATCAAAATCTAATGCGAGCAATTTTACTGCAGTTGGTTGCAGAGTTCATGCGTTTGGGAGCTGTGATAGTATACGCAGATTTCAGCCGGATAATAATTTCGACTAAGAAGCATCGCGTGTCAGATGCCACCACGTACATCAACTACATAACTGCAAATATCAAGAACAGGGAGATTTTCCACACAATCGATATCAAAGTGAAGAGATCATGGGAATATCTAATGTGGTTAGACATCGTAAGTCTTGCAAACAGTTTTAGCCTAAAAATTATGGCATTCATTATGTAAGAGTTTGATGTTTTCAGACTAACTTCGCTGGTGTTGAGGCCAGACCTTGTAAAACCATCGACGATTCGATGACTAGCAAGTTAAAGGTACGAAAGAATTCCAAAGCTAAGGATCATGATGATGAGGTCAGCGAAGACGAGGAGGAGGAAGAGGAAGAAGAGCTAGAAGAATTGAACTTGACGGATGATGAAGAGCAGGTATGATCCTGGTTCTAAACTCTTATATCCACCAACTAAAGCCAACTGTATAAGCATAACATTGAAACTCTCAAACTATTCTCATTGGTATAGGAAGCAAAAGTCGAGATGAATTGGGCTATCATGCACTATCTACCGGAGGTGGGCAATTGTCGAAGGAATTTTGAAAACATCATAGCCGGTTACATTCTGTTCATACACAAGCATTTCGCCTCCGAAATGAATGACATTGAACCTGGAACTACACCGGTAAGAAGGAGAGGTACCCAAACTCCTCGCCGTCAAAAGCAAAATAATCCACTACTGGAAAACTCCAATAATATTGCCAAGAACGCAGTTCGTGGAGAGCTAGCTCAAGATTTATACTTGTGAGTTTGAAATCAAACTTTGCGTCTTTTGCTGGCTGATACAGTTGCTTTAAATCACATTTTGTCTTACAGAATTGTACAAAAGCTTGATAAGAAGTATCCAACCTACGTTAAGCCAGCTAATAGCCTTGTGCCGACTTACTCAGTCTCTGCATCATCCAGACACAAACCAGCTTTAGAATTCATCAAAACCATTTACAAGGTACTACGTTGTACCAAATTGTCGTTGTTGAAGAGTATCTTCGGAAATGCAGACCTAACATTCATTGTGTAATTTCATAGGTTCTCTCTCTGGATCCTACTGTTGAGGAAGAAGCATACAAATTACGGCGTGACCTGCTGAAATTGATTGGCGTTGGGGAATTCAGCCAAGAAGCCGAATGGAAAGATCCATGCGTTTCTGTGATACTCCCAGAAATCATCTGTAAAGTCTGCAATGAATGCCGTAATCTGGATCTTTGTAAGGATCCCTTCATTGACGAAAAAGGAGAATTGTAAGCATCTCATCAAATATTGATGTCATCACGACCCTCCTCGGGATTACTGAATTCGAAGTTATGTTTGTGTAGACCTCGTTGGCGATGCTCAACATGCAAGTCGTACTATGAAACTGCCGAAATCGAGCTGACGCTAGTGGACCTGGTCAACAGAAAAATGATGGCCTATGTCTTACAGGACCTTCAATGTTCCAAGTGTCATCAGGTAAGCTATCATGCTAGCATGAAAGTCCTAGACGGTAAAAAGAACTCGAGAGAAACAGGATATCTAAATTCGCATGCACTAATCAATACATAATTCGTAGTTACACTTATGTTCGCATCGCTGATAAATTGCTTTTTTTCGTTTCAGGTCAAACAAGATAATATCAAACTTCGATGTGAATGTGCGGGAGAATATTTAACAACTGTAGAAAAGCAACAAACCCTAGAGAGGCTAAGAACGTTCAAAGAAATTGCTGAGCACTTTGGCATGCCGTTATTGCATCATAACGTCGATTGGATCCTCAAAATGAGCTCGCAAGTCAAGACTGCGAGTGCCTAATCCTCTAGCCAACTATACTGATACGCTATCCTACACATAAGACTATTATATTTGATATTACCTGTTAAACAGTACTTATTTATACACTTTGCTTGTTTTCAAACGGAATTTATTGTAACTGACTTCATTAATTCGACAATTAAATTCCAATCTTCCTCAAAAACAAGAACACTACACCAGAGTGCACAGACATTTGATAGCTAAATCTTATTCACTACAGCACCATCCCACTCTATTTGCTTTCGCCAGCATTGATGGGGTCAAATTTGGGTTCTGCAACACGAAAGAAACAAAACATTTTATTTCCACTTATACATTACAGATATCTTAGTCAGCTTTGACTCCATTTAATTATCGCTTTAATTACCTGCGAATTTGAAGGTGGGGAACTTCGTCATGTCCTCTTTGCCATCTCCACCGAAGATCTTGGCGATACGAGCCAATTCCGTTTGAAGTTCCCTGTCGGTTTCGGGACTGGGGTCTACCAACTTTCCACCAGCGGACCTGGAAAGCATATCAACATTGCCATTAACCATCTCACTCCGTATAATAGCTCACTAAAACAGGCGTGTATCGAACATGTGACTTTTGCCTGCCATACGTGTACGTGTTTTTCAGAATCATGCAATTTCCATTTCAGCTCCTATTTTCGCTGTAAAAATTAAATCGCTACTCACTTGCTCTTCTGGTCATACTCCCTAACTGACTGAACGAACAACTTCTGGATGGGGTCAGAAGCTTGTCCCTTCTGAGCCAAAATGGCAGTGAATCCAATGTTCCTTTTGATGTTCAAGGACACGGAGCTTTGTACTCTTGCGAGGAAACTCATTTTGACTCTTGTAGTTTATCTGCAAACAACCAATGACAGAACGTTACATCTCCAGCAAAAATCATGAATTTCAGTTCAAAAATATCAAAATTTCAGCAATTTACCTTCGACCTCTCCCAAGAAAACAGCAAAACTTGCAAAAACTGGGCCGACTGTGCAGAAAAATTCAAACCTTGGCGGCAAACCCCCATGAGTTGATCTTGTTCGCTCACAGATGGCGCGCACCTCTTGTCTCTCTTTCTTGTTCCATCTTCTCAATGGTTTACCTTTGGATCTTGTCTGCGGGGCGAATGATGACTCATCTTCCAGCGTTTGTTTTTGTTTATCTCCAACAGTTGCAGTATTATTTCCAGACTTCCAGTGCACATCTGTTTTATCGGATCGGTTGAAGAAGACCTTTAATGTCTTGGCTCATACAGCCGTAGACCAAATGTGACAGTTGAAGAGCCCTTGAGACACCCAGAAGAAGCAGACCTTCATTCATTTCATCGGCGGTAAAAGATAACGAAGGGGTCTTCCAATCCAGTTCCAGAAGACCAGCCGTTGCCTACGCTTGCCAGCTGTTGCCATCGTAGGACAGTCTTGTTTTTTTCTCCAAACAGATTCTCTATATTCCACTTGCTGGTCCTTGTCTAAAGACTGTGGGAACCAAATTCAGGGAGCGAGAATCCCTTTTTCCGGTTTTCGACCCACTGAATGGGTTGACCAGAAGCCAGCCTGAAGCCTAAAGAAGAAGCAAGTCCTGAAACTGGACAAGCCAGCATTTTGCAAACTAAAAATGGACTTAAATGCTCACTTCCGCTCCGTCAAACTCACTGGGCTCTTTCTGCAAACAAACTTAACATAAACTAACAAGGAACTGTCTCTTTGAGACCGGAAGTTTGTAAAGTCGACGAGTCGAAGTAGCAGGTCCAAGGAGATGCTGTCGTCGTCGGTTTGTCTGTTAAACAGGAAACGAGCATTACCACAGTCGAATTGAGTTTCATTGTTCTGGAACTTTGAAGAAGTGAAGGGAATACGTTTGTTGGTTGAGGGACGCATTATCGAGACATTGTTCGTTTATCCTTGTGTTGTGTGAGTCCTGTATTATTCCTGTATGACTCATGGCTTAATTGGATAATTTAATGAGCGGGGTTTGTTCCTTCCTCTGATACTTCTTTTGGAGCTTTTTCTGAAGCCTCGGAGATATATTGCAACTTGTTTCAGATATTGCGCTTCTTGTTTCTTGCTCAACAAACTTTGCGTTGCTCCAGCTTGTTGAAATGGAGCAGAACATTTTGTCAACTTTGTTATCCGTGTGTCTTATTTGACGGATAGCCAATTTATCCAAGTGTGAAGGCTCTGGTTCTTGACATGGCAGCAAATGCCGCCACGACGACCGGAAACTGGTTTTTCCTCTTCCAGCCGAAGCCGTACGACCTCCGAAGCCTCATCCTTTAAAAGCATGAATGAAACTGGTTTTGTGAATGAACGTAAAATGAAAAAGTTAAATGGACCCGTATAGATACTACTACAAGCTGACGAGCATTGAGTCTGAGCCTTGTTCTTTCAAGTTTTTTAGGCGTTTCCGTTTCCGATTTTTTCTCGTGGTCCAGTACATACAGTTCCAGCGCTATTGAAGCCTTCTTGGCATTTGACGTCGGCGAGAGAAGGAGGCTATTTAAGTCTTACGCACGCACACGTGTTATTTCAAAGTGTTGTTTCTCCAGAAACCTTTGTTTGGGATGATGATGATGATAACATAGTTAACGTTGTTTTGTGTGGCTAATTCATATTTTTCTCATGAATGAAGCAAGTGCGGTTTGCTGTATATGGAGAATGAATGATCATGCCGGCTGGATTTAGCTGACGAAATGGAAGCTGAACGTGTCCCAGGGATAACCTTCATCAAGCTCATTAAGACGAGACTATTTACGAGATTTACATTGAGAAGAGACGAGACGACAGGTGAGCTGTTCAATATCAAAAATCAAAATCAACAGGTGAAGGCAGAGCTCCCATGAAACTTGAATTTAAAGACCGCGATGAATGAATCTTTTCAGAATTTCAAAGGTTGCTGCTGCTAGTGACAGATTTTTTATTCACGGAAATTGCGGTCTCACTTAACGTGGATGTTTGCGGTTTTGCCACACTGGAAGTCTTGGTTTTTTCATGAACAGAAATATGAAGAGAATTGTGAAGGGCTGGATTTTCAGAATTATCGCTGATAAACTTGTCATCGAGTTTTGTGATTCGGATTTCGATATATGATTGCTGATTCAGAGTTAATTAGCGGCAGAGAAACAATGCGATTCTTGCGTACTTTTTGTGGAGTTTGAAATATTACGACGACTTGTGGTGGTAATTTGTCTAACCGAGATGATGGAAGCAAAAAAAATTGAACTTGATCTTTTTGTTGTTGTTGTTTTGAGTTGTTTTGCTACGCGGGAGTTGCGTATCACCATAAAAACGTTGCTCAACTTTGAAGACCTGAAGCTGACTGAAGTTTATGTATGACCGTGAACCGCGCTGGATTCACGAGCCGCTTAACTGAATTCGATATACTGATACAGAGAGATCTATAACGATAAATGGATGGACCACCACGTGTACTATTCCGAGCATTGGAAAGATACATGAGAGTAAAATCATTCAGAGACGATGAGGCAAACGACAAGTTGAGCAACGCATCGTCTATTTAGCATCACAAAGCGGCGCTAGAATTCTTCTAACGTCTTCTTGAAGCGCTCCGCCCTGTATTTATCATATAGCCTTTAGAAGCGCCAGCAAAAGTACAAACTGCAATCGGGAGAAAAAGCACATCAGCTTGGCCATAACGTAACTTTACACATGGCTTCTAAGAGCTTGAAAAGTTCAATTCCGAAACTGTCGAGACACATATGTTGATGTCATGTGAGATTTTGAGAGCTGCTTGATTTTTTTGTATGAAACCCAATTCTGGTACTCATTTCGACGCAATGCTAACGATGTGCTTACATGGATTTTATCGCCGAGGTGGCGAAAAGCCAATCTTGTCACTCTGGTTTCCAACCTTCGGTTTAACATTCAAAGTCATCCTGTGCTTTTAAACGGGAGCGATTAGAGCAGATGCCAAAACATTCAGCACGGATCAAATTATAATTAAAACAGATTCTAACCAACCTCCAGTGTCTTGAAGCTGTGTCTATCACTATATGTACTTTTGGCGTCGGTTCGAACCTGATCCCGCTTGTTTATAACCGCTGACTCTTGGTGTCTTCATAATTGATTGTAATTCTAGCACTGGATCGTGTTTATATTTGCTATTGGTGAATTTTGCAAGGGCAAAAGTTAGCCCAGTCTCTCAAGAGGGCGCTGAACATTTCAAAACAACATTCAGAAGAAAGGAGCGGAGGCTTTAAATGTTACTACGCCAAAAGTGCGTAAACTTGGGCAACAATAGACATGGCCGAAATATATGGTCTTTGCATTGAGCCAGTCCTTCAGCTGATTCAGTATTCACAAAGCGAAGAGAGAGTAAAAATTCTTGAGACTCATTCACAAAATGGATTCATTCACCAAGTTCCAGTTGAAGCCCGAGGAAAACTATACAAATTCTTTCCGCTTGAGTTGGTTATGGTCCATGGTGTCCACTTGATTGTTGGATCCTGGTCTCAGTCTTGCTCATTTGAGGCTGTCGGTATGCATGAAAGGTTTACCTGTGCACGTTCATTGTTGAGAGTTTTTGTTGGGGTAATTGTTGGTCTACCTGTACATACTTGCAAGGCTTCCAGAAGTCCATGGACACTGGATCTGGACGGCCATTACGAGAGACGTTGTAAAGCTATGGGCTATATAACTTTTGTTATTAAACTGAATGAGCTTATATCACAATCTTGCTACGTTTGAACTTGAGCCATAATAATGTACTCGGGCGTTGAATAATGTTTCAGCGAGTTTTCAATGAGATTGTAAACACAAGATTACGCTTGGAAGGAATCAAACAACAGAGAGATATTACTACAGGTAAATATATTTTTCTAAGATTTCCACGAGACGGTCCAGGAACTGATCTAATCTACTACTAACTTTCATATCTCAGCCAGTCAATCCTTAATCTGGTTTCCCGGAGGTTGTGATTTGTTTGTTTACTTTTAATTTTGTTTTCTGTTACAACGTACGTGGTTGTTTGATATTGTGATAGCGGGAAGCTTTATAGAGATTTGAGAATTTATTCCTTGTTTTCTCCCAGCTTCTGCTTTTATAAATACTTCGCTTATGCAATCCATGGACGATTAACATAACTGGTTTCCTGATCCTAATACGTAATTAGCTCAACCAGGTGTGAAAACACACTGTGTAAGAACTGACAATTAGCGAAAATTCTGATCGAAACTTATGATGCTTAAACTGCAATTCTTACTGACCTCGGTCACGGAACTTTTCCGTCTCTGCTGCACCAGCACGAGCCGAAGATAAAGGCAGATTTTGATACCATCGGTTCGAGACGAATCTGAAAGTCAACTCATATTCCATGCATAAACGGCATTCATCCAGACGTGAAATAATTACTGTTGGTTCTTAAGTACTAGCGTCCTAAAACCGAATAATCACTGTCAAACTTGTCAGTCAGACAAGGAAAACTTATTTTGTACATCCATAAAATCCTGATATCTTTTCATGGCTGATAGAAGCCCATGAATTTGACACCTTCATGGAACATTATAGGCCCGTGCATAACTGTAATTCCAAGAATTCGCAAAAAGTTTTATCTGTGTTTCATTCATTCGCTATCGCTAAAGTGCTAATCTTCATCTGCTATATATTTTGCAGAGGCAAAACTATTGATGATATGCACCTAGAGAGTTTTGATCATCTGACAAAACTTGACGGGTTAAAAATATACAGTTGAAAAGCGCTGGAGCGTCCCTTGCTGTACTTACGTCACCTGCTTCAACTTGGAACCTTGCACAAGATTTATAAGCGGCTTTGTACATACGTATGTACACAATCAATCCGTCTGACAGCTAATGCAATACGTACTATTTACATTGCAAATACTCACTTGATTTAACATGTTGGAAACGATCCTCATCGTAGTAATATTCACAGAGGGAATCTGTAGATTTGAACGATCCTGGATCCGAGATTCATTCATGACTTTTTCGCGAGAATTTATGAATGAATCGCCCCGCCCTTGTGGGCGCTTGAGAGCGCCAGCGCAAGCAAATAAACAGAATGAAGCCATTCGAATTGTAGGAATAATACACAACGTGTATTTATAAACTGACGAGTTGGAAAAGCTTATGGTCTTTGATGTGCATTACAGCGACAGCCTCAGCCTTCCCATCTGAATTGCAGTGTCCTCCTTGAGTCATTCCTGGACTTGACGGGTAATTGTGAGAAATCAAACCTTCAATTTCATTCAGAAATCTTGAGTTGTTATTCCTCAGCTCTCTTAGTAGGTTATTCCGAAAATAGTAAAAATGGAACAGGTTGATGTGTGTATGAGATGTTATCTGAAAGGAAACAACAGGTTCAAAATGATGATGATGATGATGAAGGCTCCTGAACGGTTTGTTGAAAGTAAAGGTTTTGGTGAGTACCCTTATTTTGTCGGCCCTTGGATTGTAGGCATGTTTCCATGAAAAGGAGCTGGTGTTGATGTAGCTGGAGCTGGAGGGTAATTGTTGAAGAAATCTGGAGATGCCGGTATCTGTGGATATACAAAGGAAATCACGTTTTTCTTCACCCTGTACTTTATTACGAGGTTGAAAAGCATTTCCTAGATGCAAGATGTACAGTCTGAACTTACGGAATATACCTTCGTTGCTAGATCAGCTTCAGAATATCTATACTTAAATAGAGAATCACGGCGACGGATGAGAAAGGAGAAGATGCAGTTTGTAGATCCTATGCTAGAACATTGGGGAAGATCTCATGAAGTTGAGGCAGATGTGATCCCGCAGACTAGAGGAGATGCAGGAGCTTTGACAACGATATATACCAGCAATTGAACTGAGGTTCTGAAGACGGATCCATTCATTTGTTCACATCTTGTCCGTGAGGCAGGTTGTTTGGAAAAGTTGGTAAATACGTTCATTCACACGTCTGACAAAGCAAGAGTCGCGAGATCAGTTTCATTCTTGTTAGTGTGCATAGTTGTCTAAGGTTCGGAGAAGTGGACTGACTGAAGATAACGACGACGAGAGGTGAGCAACAACTTCCTCCTCCATAAACTGTCCAGGTCAGGAGAAAGGTATCTGGATGATCTGGAATCACCAAATTTCTGAATCGATTACAGGTAGACCAGATCAAGAAGCTACAAGCTGCTTTGACAATCAAACGCCATGATGGAATATTGTATGTGAAAAAGTTTGAAGAGGGAAATCAAAGCTTACGTCGAGTCGTTGATTGTTGCTACAAACGTTGCTGTTGGGGTTGATGAGTGTTTGCAAGTGTTGATTGTTTGTCCGAAACGCTTTGGGGAATCTAACGGGCTGAGCTATTACAAGGTCAAGCAGCAACACAAGAGCTAACATCGACAATTGATCTTCTTTCCATGAGCAGGGTCAGCTACGTTTGCTGTTGAAGCAATGGACTTGGAAAATCCGTGGATCCCCGCTTTGATCGACATTGATAGTGCTTCCCAGTATCAAGAATTCTATTCCCCCATCAAAGAAATGACCAAGGAATCAAAGGTAAGCTGAACAAATTCATTTGATCAACATCTCCCGAAAGCGAAGCATGTGTAATTAATTCAGAAACTCCATCATGTGTGAACCTGTGAATTAAAAACACATTCTAGATGTTACGTTAAGTTAAGTAGATAATAATCATGAAATTAAGTTTGCAAATAGTTTCTGAGATACCATAATTTATACGGTCGTTTAATCCGCGTGTGAATTTGAACCGGTTGGGTCGTCAGTCCCCTGTCCACTAGTTTTGACGGAATCAGAAGTGAGGCTTGAGCAGAGGGTGGAGGTGGAGCTACTACCGCAAGCTCTTTGTACCTGAGATATCCAAAAACATGACGAATTATTGCAACTTCATTGAAATTCAAGCAGGACATGACAGATAGCTAGAAGAAATTGGCGATAGTGAGATAGCTCACCCGGTAAAGTTTTCCACGGAAAATTGCAAACACATCAACAGAATCTTGTTCTTTCTTGAAACAAACTTCTAACAGCAATCTTGATGTATAAAGTCGATAAGAAACGTGCGATTCCCAATGTGTTGTCTCAAGTCAAGGTTCACGGAGAATCTTGTTCAGAATGAGAACTCTGCTGTTTTACGTCATGCTGCTGTCACATTAGATCAAGTCGAACATGGTGATTTAACGCAGGGTCAAATGTCAAGCTGGCGTCGCCAGTAGCGTAAACTGGAGACACTGTTAGTGTGAAAGACAGCAGATAAAAGTCAGCTTTGGCAAACTTTGTAGCGATTCCGAGGTAGGAAGCATTTGGTCTTCTTGAAAAATCTCCCTGTTTCTTGTGTTAAAGCACAAAAAGGTCAACTGATAATAAGATCTGAAAAACAAGTGAAAAATGGACTAATTCGCTAGAATTCTAGTGTCACTGATGATAATCTGAACCGAGTCCATAGTCTCAGTCTATCAAACTTTCGCAACATGTTGTAGGTTCAGGTTTTGTTTTGAAATCGCTACGTAGTAGGTTTTGGTTGTGATAGTTGGCTTAATTTGCAATTATAATCGTGTGTGGAAAATATTCCGAGATTTGCTTATTTTTGTGACATCTGATAGGCAAACGAGAAATACTCTTTTTCATCCCTAGAAGCTTTCAAAGTTGATTGAGGTTGGAATCTTCAGCCATGGTTAACGCAGTTTACAGATTGTTTACATTATCTTCGCATTTACACTCGATGGCTCGACTGTAAGTAATTACTCGATGGTTTCTTTGTTGAAATTTTTCGTGTAATATGTAAACAAACGTTCCAATGGTAATTGGCTTGATGAACGGGGATGTATGGGAAAATTGTTTTGTAATGGTCGGGTGTAGCCATGCTCATTGAGACCACATGGACATTCATAGGCTGAAGTCGATCATTCGTTCGAACAAAATGGTTCAGTAAGGGTCGTAATTTTGAAACTTTTGAGAAACCCGGGCTTTTATTTGATAAAATTTCATATTTGGTAGAGTTTAAAGTATATTTGTATCGTCCAGTTAGCTTGATCACCATTTTGGCCGAATTCCATGAAGCGAATCATGAAGTTAAGACTTGCAGTAAGTTTGGTCGTTTTGAAAATGTTGACTGCAGTTTTCTGATTTTGTTTTAAGTTGTTTAGCCTTGGTGAACCGAGATGAATATTCCATTATATTTCGGTACTGATCTCGAAAGAGGTCTTCTGAACACATGCTCCCGTTCATCTTCTCAAGTCGTTTTTTGTGGACCCTCATCCATTTTTAAGGACTCTTGATAGTCCCATCATGTTGTTTAGATGAAGGTCAGTCCCACCACCACCACCATGACGGTACTATGTACCCTCCATGATCATATTCACAGTCAGTACAGTGAGATCCGCCAGATGTGATTTACTTGCTCGAAGAAGGTTCTGTATATTCAGAAATCAGTTCAGTTAGGAGAGTAAGAAAGCTTCAGATGCTCCACTTGTAAGTTTTTATTCCATTTTGATGAGTCTGTCCAGACGGTCTACTTTGAAACAGTTCTCAAAATGAGTTTATGATTAATAATCTGACAAGAGTGTTTTGCTTTTTGCAGAAGTAGCAACAAGTTTCAACATTGCTGAGGTCAGGATTGAATGATAGTCGAGTCTTATGTTCAAGACATCCAAGACAAGTTGTATCGAGACTGGAATAGGATGACGGCGTTTTTGACGGAAGAATGAGAATGTGCGAAAGCTGCAGTTTTGCTCAATTGTAAAAGATGGTCACAGTAATTGTTGATTTACTTTTAACGAAGGTGCTACTATACTAGGGTATTTTCAAGGTTAAACAAGGGTGGTCATGTCGCTAGACGGCTGCAAGCTCAGCTCCAGTTTAGTCCTCAAGCCTTTTTACAAAGCCAAGCAGAGGAGTTGAGCCGTTGTAATTATTTTTGATAGGGTTGAATGGTGCTGTTAAGAAATATGGGCATCATGAAACTTTGAAATTTGATAGAGAGCTTGGGCTATGGACGAGATGTACATGTTCTGAAGTCTGAATGCCGGCATATGGTTGTTAGGTACTTTTATAATCTGAACCTTTGGTTGATAGTTGTTCTTGCGATTTACGTGATGTAAAATGTGGAATTTGAAACTAATACGGCTCTTTCTTGGCAGGATGAAAAGAGCTTAGATCCAACCCGGAGTTTATGGCGTTCAATAGGCAAGGCTTGAATTTGCAAGGTTAAATTGACTTAGCTGATGGAACATGTACGTTTGATATCAAACGAGGGATTTGGAGTCATATTTTGATGCTGCTGCAAATATTACAAGCTGGATTCCTGCTCAGGCGCCTAGTATCAGTCGTGTACATTAATTGAAGCCTTGGCAAATTTAATCAGAGTTTCACAGTTCTTTCCCAGTTGGGCAGTTGGAAGACAAACACTTGAAATGAGCGATAAGGGGAATTGCAGTCGGTTTCTAGGAATTCTAGTTCGAGTACCACCTCCTGTAGGGGAAGCAACACTTGTTGAATGCGTGAGCTAAGGTTTTGTGCCGATTTTTGCTAGTTCAATGTCAGTCAATTACTGTAAAAACATCAAGTTATCTAATCTACCAGGCTCGTGTACAGCTTTAGTTCTTTGCCATTGGGAAACGGATGGATAATTGAAGTTCTGTCAGATATTCAGTGGAATCAACTTTTAGAGTTGTAGTTGATGATGTTATCAATTCGCTGGAGATGACAGTAACGATGCGTTTAGCTGTTTACAAACTGCGTTCCTAGTGGCTTTCCTTGTTGAAAACGTGTTAACTTGATGATTCTACGAGTAATTTGTTGGCTAGTAAAATCACCCTACACTTTTGAAAAGTACAGAGCCAGCAAAAAATAAATTTTACTACTTCATTCAACCCAATTTACGACTAGTGAGAATGTAAAAGCCCATGAAACTTGTTTAAGCTTTTGTAGTGTCAAATGACACACCTACCTGAGTTATAAAGCAGAAATGTAATTTGACTACAATGGTATTTCCTCTTGGTTTTGCAGGTGATTCGAATGCAAGACGGCTCGGCGCCCAGGAAAATGTCCGGGTCAGGACCAGTTCCAGATGATGGAGGGGGCAAGTCGGCTTCATCGTCATCTGTACCGAACAATGTAAAGCGTAAAATCGAACCGGAATTTGTTAGCCCAGCCTGCCCTAGCGAAGGGACCAAAATGTCATCGTTTGGGAAGAAGCGTCGTGGACCGTGTTCGATCCAAAAGGTGCCGTCTTTGTCGGACTTGTCAGATTCTAATTCGCTGGGTAAGTGAAAATTTTGCCAAGTTTTTATTACTGTAAGAAGTTTTTAAGAGGCGGCAAGTGCCTTTGTTGTTGTAAGTTTGTGCGAATTTTAGGTTCATTTGAAGAAGCAAAGGGTTGTTGGATCGTTAAAGGCAAGATTTTTAGCGGGGGAACCTACATGACAGGCGTATCGGTTTACATTATCGAGGGCGGTCTTTGAAGTTGATGATTAGCAAAGGAGTGGCGCTGTGAATTTGCCAAGTTCGTAAGGTGTGCAATATGGTTACGTTTTAGGCAGCCACACATACAGCAAGCAAAGTACATTTATGTTGAACTCATACCTTTGGTGTTTTTAACAGTTAACAAGTTGGAGATAGTCTAGGAAATACTTCCTAGTTGAGTACTCTCGGGCAATGTTGTGACTATCGAAGGCAGTCGATACACACATTCACGTTAGACACTACAGCGAATGTCACATAACTCGTAACCCTGGTAGACATGTGTACGTCATTGAAAAAATTCCTTGGATGTCGTCCTACCACGCTAGTGACATGACAAGTAGATTATAAATTATAGGATTCATCATGAGTTAAATGGAGATACAGTGTGAGGAGTGAGTAGGCTTCAGACCCACTGCCTTGATTGATACATGTGAATGTGTGGACTGGAAGCAATGTTGTTATGAATAGTTCCATTTGTTTTGATTGCACATTGGACACATTGCTAGATTAATTGAAATCCTCGAAGGGCTTTAATGAGGAAGTCGTCTATTATATGTTGAATTGTGTACATGTATCGTTGTTGTGTACCTTGAGCAGTTGAATTTTTGCATTACTTACGAGTAGGCGAGAGGGCATTTGAAATTGCTGACGATTGTCAATACGGACTACTGGAGGCCTGATGGAGATTGAAGAGCGCGTGTTATTAACGTAATGACAGTAATAATGATTTTGCCTTGTCTTGTAGATTGGTCTATTTGGAGGCATTTTAATCATGTCTTTTACGAATCTTGTTGGTCTTGAAGGCGGATTATCATAAGCTGGGAAGCAAGGGTTGAGAGTGGGAGGAGGAGTTTATTTGCAACTTATTACCAGTTTATTCGCCATAATGACCAGTAGTGACCGCTGCTCCTCGTCGAGTTGCTTCTACAGAAGTGTTCTAGAGAACAAGAAGAAAAGTAGCAATGAATAATGAATGTAGTCTTATATTGTTTTAGATTATGTGCGGAGACATTAAATATGAGCACGAGATTGACTTGCGTCAGTTTTCAACTTGTTCTTGTAGGAACTGGACGGATTGGACAGAAGGTTGAGCAGATTCTGAGGCTCGTGAGATAGTGAAAGTGGAGGAATCAGGATTCATTTACTGAGAGAATTTTGCAGCAAGTTTTGCAAATACTCAATAAGCTTGGAGGTATCGAAGTGTCGATTTGAACTTGAGGTGTGGATTGTATGATGCAATTTTTGTGTGATCTATTGCCGTTGGCAGGAAAGTGACAGATTTCATCTTCACACAGTGACCTAAAGAAATAGTTTTGTTGGACATCAAGTACACACTTGAGTGTTAAATTTCGCTATAAAAGTTGCAGGAAAGCGTGAGCAATGCGTCTTTACGGCATGACGCTGGTCGCGTGTGGTAAGCCTTGGTTTGCAATTTCTGAATCAGAATCTAAAACGATAATAAATAAGAAGCTGAAGGTGGAGCTGATTGACAGGTGCGCTTCGGAACGGTTTGGATTCAGCTGGAAGTTTTCCCACAGTTTTGTGTACCGGTATTGTTTTCCGTAGAAAAAACTGGAGTTGAAAGCTCTCTCTTGGATAAAAGCCCGAGATGTTCTGGTGGGCAAGATGCTTAATAGTTTCTGATGATAAAAAGGATATATGTATACAAATGGAATGGAGCAGGATCAGTTGGAAAAGGATCGGTTTTTATTATGGGGGCCTGCAACTCAAGGCGGTAGGCCAGATGATGCAGTGCTTTGTTGAATCGAAACATGGATGGTGTTAAGGCTTGAGTAAATTTTGTCGGTCAATTTCTTCAAACACTTCGCAGAAGAAGAAGCCACCATTACCACAAATCTGAGTTGGACGAGGTTCAAGTTAGAACGTGAAGCTTTGCCATCTTAAGTTAATGCGTTTGGGTCATTGGTAATAAGGCGTAATGAGGGGAATTATTCTGGAGTAAAGATCAGGATCAGAGTGGAGGAGAGCTCGAAATTGGAATTGGAAGACGTGTCAAGGAAAAGGTTATGGAATTGCTCAAGGGAGAGCTGCATTGGAAAAATCCTTGGCTTCTCGATGGGGGTTGTTGGATGGAGGACTTGGATAAACCGCCATAAATTTAAATGTTAATACCCATGAAATCAGACACACATCACCAGCATTCTAACCACAAAAGAAGTATAAAATGTGCTACGTTTATAGATTTTGAAGATTTGACCTCCTCGGCTTAACCTGAGGGAGGCTGAGGCTGCGTTGTAAATTGGTCCGTGAATCATGCGTCGTGTTGACAAATGTGGATAAAGTGTGAAATTTATGCGGGGGCGGATTCAAAGAAAGATATAGAAAAGGGATTTTTCCAGATAAACGAGAAAGGAGATGCATGTTTAAGATTAGTTGCGTTTAGTTAGCTGTTGAAATGAAAAGATATGTTGTTGACTAAAAAGAGTGGGGAGACGGATCAAGTAGTGTGTAAGAAGAGAGTGACAAAAGAGATAAATCATGACCCCTGACCTAGAAACTTGAGGTATTGTTGGCTAAGGAGGTTGTGTGGTGATTTCCCCACCGTGTTTATGCATGGGGCGCGATATAATATATCTGGGCGGTGAAAAGCGGATCGGATATTGGATGATTGTGTGTGGAATTTGGTGATGGTATCTGAGACGACTTTTGGGGACTCAAAGGGTTATTACATAGGTTGGGGTTTAGGAATTTTTGAAAATTGCTTGGAAATATTTGAGGTTCAAGTTTCATGGATTTTGAGGCTTTTGCAAAGCGTTCTTACGGAGATTCAGTTTGATATAGTCCTAAAAGAGCTGACTGGACGTCGTTAAAGCTGTAGCTTGGCCGGCTGAGACGAGAACAAGAGAAAGTGAATGAAGGATTGGAACATTATGTCTGTTTGTTGATTAGCTTGAGGACAGAGAATGTGACATTCTTAGGCTCCAGGATATCCAAAAGTTGTGCTGCTTATTGCTGGAGCTGGAGGCTACGTTGATGGGGGCGGAAAGAAGGGATGAAGATAATAATACAAAAACTACGGACGAGCTAAAGGGGATGGAAACTTTGTAAGAAAAGGAGCAGGTCTTTTTGGTCGTAGTAAGATTGCCGTTGGTTAATGTGTATGGTGTCCATGTGGTGGTGGTGGTGGTTCATTCATGAAAATCTCGGTTGAGAATGCCCTGCGGCCCTGTGAATAAGGGACGAGGTTGGGCGGACAAAAAGCTTGTTCTTTCTTGAAGAAGTAGAAGGAGAAGCCTTGACGATGTATCAAGTTACATAACGTTGTACAAGGCTGATTTGGTGCTCCTGGACAAGATGTTTTATCCGACCTGCTCATGTAAGGCCGTCCAAGGGCTGGAGGTTTGGATGGGCCTTCATCAAGTATATGAAGCTGGAGTCAAGAAGCCATACATGTACAGTGATAATTCGAATTAGTGGTACCACTAATCAGTGGTAAACTCGGAATAGTGGTGAAAAAATTTGGCCCCGGCGCAAATAGTGGCATTAATACTGTTGTTCGGAATAGTGGTAAACTCGAAATAGTGGTAATTTTTTTGATCCCCGTCGAAAACCACTAATTCGAGTTTTCACTGTATAAGCCTTGTCTCCATGTCGACACGTTGCGTGAGTGTGAAAGATTATCCGTTAGTTGTGGGGGGGGGACTTGGTCCTAGAATTACGGATGCTGTTGTTCCAGGTTTAACGTATACAAGTATGGGACTGGAGGTCCCAAGTTTCTCCCACGGTTCTCCAAGTCAAGCGGTTCCTTCATCAGGTGTGTGTTTTACTTTGAAATCTGGTCAAGTCACAGAGCGATTTTTTGTAGATCCTGATCGTGTAAGGCACCATAATAAACCTGAGATGACGTTGATTTGACTCTTCTTGGCTACTGCAATTACATCCATGATTATGGTGTAATACCACCAACTAGGATAACAACAACAACAGCAACAAAAACATGATCTGATTCTGGTATGTTCGTGTAAAAACTAGATTGCTCAAGCGTCTTTTGAAATATAAAAGACAAGATTATATTTGTTCAAGTTCAAGATGAATAAGGTTGTGTGACGTCTTTTAGATGCGAAGATTCATTCATGCTACAAAACCTTATTAAAGTGGGTGTTATTAAATGCTTTTTGTTTGAAGAAGATGATTTTGGGATTAGCTGAGGAACTAATTGAGCGGAGTATTTGATCTACCTGTGTAAGAGGCGAGGAGACTTGGTTCCCATGGTTTGAGCTTGATTCAGTCAGTGTTATGAAAGGGGATCCGATGGTTTTAAGAAGAGAAGTAGAAGAAGAGGGGAGATGAGGTGGAAGAAGAAATTATGAATGAAATTCAACAGGTGCGTAAGATGGTGGAGATGAGGAACTATTTTTAAAGTGACTGGAGAAGTTGTTGGAGAAACTGGAGAAGAGGAGTGAGTGACTTTTGGATAGACAAATGAAGATTGAATTGCTTTGGGGGGAGGTGGTCGATTGACTACTGGAATCGCTGAAGCGATTGAGAAACTGTGGGAAAGCTGCTGTATGGAGTGGAGATGATGATTATCGTGTATTGATTAAGCATATCCGTTGGTGGCTTCTGGAAGAGATCACAATGGGCTTCTTTTGATGCAATTATGAATTGTGTAGGTGGAAGGAGAGGGAAACAATGGAGATTGAGGGGGACTGTGGGAACGGAATGGGCAATTTTGGAAGACTCCAGTAGAGGCTAATTTCGAGTGAGCTGGAGGAGCTAATTAATTTTGGAGACATGGCGTGCATACTGAAGTAATGGTTATCTGGAATCTGGCTTTTGAGAAGAGAGACAAAGAATCTTTGTAGATTAACAAGATGCATTTTTGGTGTACTGGCAAATGGGTTTGCTTCGATATGGATTTTGGGTTTGGGTGTCGACATGGTTTTGGAAGGTTTTGTTGACACTTGAGGAGGTGAATATATGTAAGTAAAGGAGACTTGGAAGAAATTGGAAAGTCATTACTGTTGTTTGCTGATTGCTTTTTGGGGACAGGTGGCTGCCTGTGAAGGTTTTGAAGAAAATGTGTGTGAGTCACTGGATGGTGAACTTCTTGGAAAAGCAGATGACGAGAGGTCCGAAAATTTGGCAAGAGGCTCTATTCGGCGTGGGTATATGAGGAGCTTTGGAAGTATGTGAGAGGAAGCTTGTAAACATGTGTTGGTTTGGCTAGGATTGAATGTCACAGGCTTGTGAAACTTTGGAAATAGTTTGGGTTTTTATGGGAGTTTTGAAAGGAAGGGGGACCAAGTAAAAAATTGTGGAGGTAGGTCGGTTTGTGAATTCCGAAAGAATTGACACTTGATTGTTGTTTTGGAGGGAGAGACTGTTTGAAAGATCCGATAAGGGAAAATTCTTCCTCGACTTTATGAATGGACTTGGAGATAAAGGCTTGAGGCAGGTTGTTGAAGTAAGAATATTGAGTTAATTTTATTTAGCGACTCATCTCGGCCATTTGAAAAGACAAGAAGATGAAGAAGACGTAGTTTTTGTAAAGATGGTCGTTACTCGATAGTAAAAGTGTGGGAGGGATGAAAAAAGGAAGAAGATAGGAGAAGACTTTTAAGTTAAACTCAAAGCTAACATTGGAAAGGTAAATGTTTGGCCATGGAGTCAGTCAAGTGTTGGTTCATTGAGAAATTTTGCTCTTGAGATTACGCAGTAATAGTCAGTCAGTCAGTCACATGTTGTTAGTTGGTGTGAGGCAGTCTTGGAGTTTTGAAATAACGTAAAAGCGGCAGGTACATGTGGAAGAGACTTATTTTTAGATTTGTTTGCTTTTACCGCACCAGAGTTGGTTTGAATGTAGTCAGAAGAGGAAGAAGGATTCGGGAGGATCGGGATGAAGGCAGGATTTACAAGTAACAGGTTTGTGTGAAGAAAATGAATATGTGTTAATGGCAAATGGATGAAATGTTTATAATAATATCGAAAAGACGTAAGGGGAACGCCGATGAGGAGATTGAAACGTTGAGAGAAAGCGAAGGAGGAAGCGCCACCTCGTGAGTGAGAATCATAACAGCACGGGGTGGCTTGAAACTCCAGTGAACGAAGAGGTTTTAGAAAATGAAGCAAGAGATGGCGCTTTGAACGAACTCAGTTGCGTCAAATTTTGAAGAAGCTTTCCGAACGTTTCAATTAATTGCAATGCTTGTTTGTATGCATTTCAAATCCTTGAACGATAAAAAAACTTCGATGTAGGTAAAATTTTGTTAATTATATATACTTTGTTGTATTTAAAAATTGGTATGTTTTTCGTGATGCGACGCTTCATGGTTCAGTTTAGGATTCATCAGAAATGTTTAATAATTCGCGTGAAAAATTCAATCTTTTGTTTATATATTCTGCAGCTCTGGAGTCACGAATTATTCAGCTGGTTTATTCGTACCTGTTGTTTATGAGATTGTGTAAAAGGGGTGGGTGGTATCTCGTGACATGTGATGGAATTAATGGAACGATGAAATGACGGGGATGAACTATCTGTGCGTATCATGGAAGGGGAATAATAATGATTGTTGTTGTTGTCTTTTCGGGGCTGGATAATTGCCTTGTGTCTGCAATATATGCCTTGTAGGGCGGCGGCTGTTGAATTAGGGGTGAAACTATAAATGTTTTCGGACATGTCGTAAGGCCTGGGAAACGGGGGAGCGTGGGAACTGGAAGGGCCAAAAATTAAAGTGTAACAACAATTCAGTATGATGATGATGAGGATGTTATCGAAAATTGGAGTAGATATCAGGAGATTCTCATACATTTTTATTCTGTGATCTAAGAGGACGGAGGAATCGTGAATTAATTAGGGGCTAAGCTGCTTTGATGATGTTTGTAAGCACCTGCAAAATTGTTGAGTTGAGTATCAATGTTGTGTGAAAGAATCGGAGGCTTGAATCTACAGACATGTTTTGCTCTACTTGCGTAAGCAGTAAATTAAGAGTGAAATTGGCTATTAAATGCGTCAAGTGCTCAAAATAATAATAAAATTTAGGAGGTACTGTATTGTTGTTGATGAACGTTTTGTTTGGGGGAGAGAGAGCGGCCTTGAAGATAACGCTGATGAGGATTAGGTATTTATTTTTTAATGCGACTTTTAATTATGTTTGTTTTGGAGTTTCGGATAGTTGCAAAGACTATAAGAGAAGAGAGGGCTCTTGTTGAATGTACTCAATTGTTATTTTGACTGACCTTTAAAAAGACATTATGGATGGAACTAGAAGATGATCTGAGAGTTGAGTCAAGTTGTTAAGCAAAGTGTCACGTACAGACTTTGAATTTAATGGGTTTTGTAATAGTAAATAGTTTGGGCTCTTTCGCTAGCTAGTGGAGATTTGAACATTTGTTTTCATTTATATATGGACCGGAAGTATGGCTGATGCCCCCGTCGTGGAAAGCGTACTGTATATAGAGTTAATATACATTCTGTGTATGTTTTGTGTGCTCTATTGTTTGTTTGTGTGGAAGGTTGTGAAAATTGTGATCTACAGGAGCATTTTATATACTAGAATCAGTCAGATGTTGACGAGTGTGATGAAATGTTTGTTTGTTACTGTATGGTTGACTGAGATGAGGGGAAAAGATGCCAGGGACATGACGACGACTATAGGGTCCATGGGCAAAATCACCCGTTCACAAAAACGCCCGCGGGTAAAAACAACACTGCGTGTAAAAACGACCATGGGACCTTTTGGTTTGACCCAGCAGGTAAAAACGACCACGACGGTACGAACGCACTTCTTCCATCCCAGCTCTCAATCACCTTCCAGTCACATCTCTCTTGTCCAGCAGCCTACCTTTCATCCAGTCCAGAAACTTTGCCGCCATGTTTCAGTCCCTTTCACTTTTCCAGTTCTATCATCTTCCATGCTTCTACTCCCCCTTCCACTTTCACTACTTTACAATGATCCTCAGTACCTTTCTATCCTACCTTTATCAACATTCCTCATTAGGCCTAACCTGAATAAAATTATCCAAAATAGTGTTCAAATTGAATTTATTGATAAGTTTTCCATAATCTGTTCAAATTTACTCTCATAACATTGTTATGACTTTTCTTATCTTACGTTCTCCAACAATTGAAAGCGTAAGTAGATAAATATAATTTATTTTCGCTTGTAGACTTTGCGCTTCTTAGGTTGTGGCTTCACAGCGTTCATGATCTCGGGGGTGTTGATCAACTGAGACCCGGATGAAGTCACCTGTTTCTTACGTTGTTTGGTAACTTCCGCCGATGGTGTAATCCTGGAGTCGAGAGCATCCGGCAGCTTCTGGAACTGAAATAAAAATTTAGTTATTTGAAATTAATTAAAACTTCATTGAAATTTTGAGTATTTCGTCGATTCTTACCCCAACATTCCTCCTGGTGGCCACAGTAGATCTCCCATCTCTCAATGCTTTGGAAGTTGAGGCGTCTTGGGCATTGGTTCTGATTGCGAGCACCTCGTCAGCGTTTTCAAGGGCGGCTTTTGCCCCCGAAAGCAGCCTTTCAACGCTTCCACCGCTTGAAGTCCCAGCATTTTGCTCTTCCTCCACCAAATAGTCTTCGAAAGAGTCGGGCGGTGTCACACTGTCCTTTGAGCTGCTTCCAGGGAAAACAAAACTACCCCTGTCGGAATCTTCGACAACTTGATGGTCCAAAGCATTTGCGTCTTGTAAAGCGGCATTCGCAGTTTGAAGCAGTCGTTCCGCGCTGTCCAGGCTGCTCTTGGGAGAAGCTTCAGGATTTTCGGCATCCTCATGCCAGGCATCATCATGGTTCAGGTAAGCGAAGCCGAAATCCCCAATTTCTTCGTCTACTCCAGGAACAATACCTTGATCTTCGATCATTTCTGCTTCGCCGGCAGCGTGCTGAAGGTTGTCACTTCCATCTTCATCGTCAGTGAAAACTGCATCTTGTGATACAGGGAATCCCTCACTGTTTGAATCTTCGTCGGCATTCGGAGCTTCTTCGTCACTGCTTTGCTCGTTGGAAAGCCCATCATTAGGGCTGAGTACCGGATTGGTGGCGATTCCGGTCTTCACAAAAGCCGACTTGACCCGAGCTTCATCCTGAAGAACTTCGAAAGGCTTGTTGAGAAGTTCTGGGATGTTCAAGGAGTTGACAGTCACAGCTCTGAAAGATGAAGATTATGATTAGAGCTCAGCCTATCCCGTTGGACGAAGAAAAGTCTGAATCAAATGGGAAAGGGTTGTGAATGCAACTCAAGACTCACTTGTTGGCATTGATCCAAAGCTTCAAATTCTTGTTGAAAGCATCCTGGAACTTCTCGAACAAGGTAGAGGTGAGTGGTAGCAAGTTCTGGCTACACGGTCCAACCATGATGGGAGTCAGCAAATGGCCTTGCATCAACTTCAACGCAGGAGCAGAACGTTGAGCAGCGGCTCCTTCAAACAGAAGGATTCGTTCCTTGTCGTAGCCAGCGTCATAGAGGAGCACGTTTTCAAGGAAGAAAACAAAACCAAGTCGATCCATGGCACCATTCTCTGAGGACGTAGCAACGAGTCGATCCGGGCCTTCTTCAAGAATGTCCTGATGTGGTGTCATCCCATTCGGGAATATAAGCATTGGCCTGAACATTCTTCCGGCGGAAGAAGTAGCGATACACAGCGTGTATAGCTCTCCCTTCGAGATGGGCTCCATTCTTGCAGTCCACTGATGACCGTTGTTTCTAGCAGCATCTACTTCGACCTGTAAACAAAAAGCATACATCAATTAGCCTTAAAAACACTGACACACCGGGGATGTGCGTATGACATTTACCATTCGAATTCGAAAAGTGAGCGTCTCCACAGCGATAATGTCGTCGGCTCCTGGTTTGATCCGTTCCAATGCCTCCTTCATCTTCAGATCGAATCGGCTCTGGAACTCTTCTTTGTCTTCAGCTTTCGGATCCAGGAAGTCCTTTAGTTGAAGATTCTTCTTCAGTAGACCTTCCACACAAGTCCGTCCAACCTTTCCAAGAGGGAACAGGTGCATCAGATTTTCTTCTTCAGCAACATCGGTAGCGATTGAATGGACTTCAGCTAGCGAGACGGAACCGAACCTGGAATAAGAAGGTATGCGCATTGAAATTTTTTAATTTTTAAGAAACTTAATATTAATTAACAATTGCGTGATGGCCTTACCTTGATGCAACTGCCGAAACTTGCGAAGCAAACTTCTCTTCTGCTTCCGGAGAAAAACGTGCCTTACGGCCCTGTCGGAACTCGTGACGAATGGGAAGGCCCTGTTGTTTTCGAGCGAGCTCCTTCCGAATCAACCATCGGCTGACTCCGGTCTTCTCTGCGGCCCCTCTCTGAGTGTCGAGTCCATACCCGTAAATGCGGACTCCGGCCTTGACTTGACCTCTCTTGATCTTGGGTGTCTTGCGCTCATACGTCGAAGGCATCTTCTGCATTACAGGTCAGAAGTTGGATTGCTGCTAATCAGTATAGATTTAAGCAAGTTTTTGACTTTTGTAACTTACCAGTAATGTTGAACCTCTCAATGGAGTGGAAGTAAGGCACTTGTTTCCAACACTTGACCCGCTGATGCACTGAATGCAAAATGCAATTAAATCTACTCGATGCTGCTGAATAATAATGTTATTGTGTTTGGATCTGATTGATATGGAAATTTAGATTAGTCAAAATTGCTTTGAGCAAAATCAAGCATCCGTGCACTTTGAAAACCAGAATGCGTGTGAAGCGGAATAGGGGAAGTCGTTGACGATTTTGATGGAGATTTTTTCGTTTCTCAGTTTTGAGTGTGTGTGGTGAACGAGTGAATGGTTCCTCTTCATTGACGAGCGCTGGAGCTTGTAGGCGTACGTGACATCAGCATCAGCGCTCATGAATGAAGAGGAACCATTCACTTGTTCACACACACTCAAAACTGAGAAACGACAAAATCTCGATAAAAACCGTCAGCGATTTTCCATATTCCGCCTCACACGCATTCTGGCTTCGAAAGTGCATGGGTGCTTGATGTTTCCTAACGCAATTTTTACTAATCTACATTTCCATATCAATCAGATCCAAACACAATACTATTATCATTCAGTAGCATCAAGTTGAGCTAACTGCATTCTGCATATTTGAGGCATCAGTGGGCCAAGTATTGGAGACAGGTGCTCGCTCCTTTCGTTCCAAAGCGAAATTCAATTTACCGGTAAGTTACATCAGCGAAACCGAAATGCAACCTTTTTTCCCGTGCACAATCGCCATCTCTTCTTTTCAGGTATGCCAAATCGCCGCAAGACCAAGCATGTGGTCCCCGGAACGTTGGTTCGATCCTTGCTGATTGACTTCGAAGTAGGAAGGTTCAACATGGATGAAGCGGCAAAGCAAGCAACTCTAGCCACAAGTACCATGTACGGCATCAGAAGAAGGGGACTGCAGAACATCCAGGAGAAAATCACACGAGGTCGCAAACCAGTGTTCACGAAGAAGCAAGAAGAAGAACTGAAGCAATGGATTTGCCGCCGGAGTGCAAGGTAAGTGTCACATTGTGTCAAGCGAAATTAATTGCTGATTCTTACCTGTAAATGACACCGCAAATTCCATTGCAGTTTCGATTGCGTTGCCCTGAACGAGCTGAGACGAATGGCCTTCATTGTCGCCCATGAAAATGGAATTCCTCATCCGTTTCGCAACGGTAAAGCTGGGCTAGCTTGGGTTCAAGGGTTCTTCCAGCGGAACGACGTCAAGCTGAAAACCGCTGAAATGATCAGCAAAAGTAGAGCCTTCGGACTTACCAGAATGGTTGTGGACACCTTCTTCAACGTCTTGGAAGAATCAATTTCTTCGTATGCTATCAAGCCGGAGCACATCTTCAACATGGACGAGGCAGGCTTCAAAACAGTGAGGGTAAGGGTTATTTCAAAACCATTTGCAGCCGCATCTTTGAAGCCACCTAATTCGAAGACTTTTTGTCCCTACAGGAATCAAAAATAAAGGTGATTGTCGAAGCCGAGAGGAAGCACGCTTACAGGCTCAAAGTACAGGAAAGAGGAAAGATGGTAACCATGGTAGCCGCCTGCAATCCTTTCGGTCATTTCATCCCCCCGGTCTTCCTCTTCCGAGGTCACACTGTGGACGAGAACTGGAAAGTTGGTGCTCCGTATCGTTCGATTGCCTTACCAACTCCCAAAGGCTGGATGATTGGAACGGCATTCACTGAATGGGTTCGCCACTTCGATAACGCTGTCTGGAGAAGCGACCAAGATTGGCTCTTGCTGATCCTCGATGGTCACGCAAGTCATCTGAATAAAGATGCACGAGCTTTCTGCCTCGGGAAAAAGATTTTGATGCTGACAATGCCTCCACACACTTCTCATCGCATGCAGCCCTTGGACGTCTCCTTCTTCTCGCCCATGAAGCACTACTACCAGGAATCCTTGGATGAGTTCCTGAATAGGAATGGGTAAGGTAGAGTCTTTGAAGTTTTGGTCACAAGCTTCAAATAAAAGAGATACTATCTCGACCTTTCACTTTGTTTTCAGCCAAGTATCTCCTTTGGATGTGCCCAGGATTGCCGCTGATCCCTTCATCAAAGCTGCGACCGTGAAGAACGCTAATTCTGCTTTCAAGAAAACAGGGATCTGGAACGTCACATCAGATGGACCTGACCGAACTGTGTACACCGACCTTGACTTTATTAATTTAAACATTCAAATTTGAACTACTCATTTCCATGTTGATCAATCAGTTTTCTTACCTAATTTTCTACAATCATATGATCTGCCTGTTGTTTTACAAGAAAATCAAATTCTAACTATTGTAACTTTATTGTTGCTAATTGTGTGCGTTAAACTGCGAGAATCAATAAACAAAACAATTATAAAATTTCAAATTATGAGGAGGGGGTGGGTTCTGAGGCTGGATGTGGGTATGGGGCTGGGGCTAAAGGAGGGGTTGGGGGTTAGGGCTGGAGTAGGGGATGGGGCTGGGGCTGGAGGAGGGGATGTGGCTGGGGCTGGAGGAGGGGATGTGGGCTGGGGCTGGAGGAGGGGATGGGGGCTGGGGCTGGAGGAGGGGATGGGGGCTGGGGCTGGAGGAGGGGATGGGGGCTGGGACTGGAGGAGGGGATGGGGGCTGGGGCTAGAGGAGGGTATTGGGCTGAAGAAGGGGCTGGGGCTGCTGAGGGTCAAGGTTAAAAGCTTCACGGTCGTTTTTACCCTCTTGGTTGTTTTTACCCACAGGGCCTTTATAGGCCTTATGGTCGTTTTTACCTGCATGGTTGTTTTTACCCGCGGGCGTTTTTATGAATAAGTGATTTTGCCCATGGACCCTATATATGATGAGAATGAAACAAAAGAATTGAATTGGTGAATTTGCAACAGGTTTTTGAGGACGATTTTGATTTAAATCAGTTTAAGTAGTAGTGGTGGCTTAATATTCATTTACAATTGGATGGTTGAAATAATGTTGAATTGAAATCTTACTCGACTTGAAGGTGGGCGAGGCTTGGAGAAGCGATTGTTTGATGTCGCAAAGTCGCAAGTGAGTGTATATTAGTTACGAGGTTAATTTGTCATTTAATGGTTGAGAGCGGAGGAGATGAATTGGCTTGCTGTTCGAATGGCAGTGAATATTATGTGGCTGATGATTTCGTTTCGGATGATAATGATATTGTAATATTGGCGTCTCCACCCTGATGTATAGCTTGGGAAAGCTGAATAGATGGCGCTAGTTAAAATTATGAAAAAGGGGCACAAAATAGTTCGAAACATGTCTGGCACTAAGAGCTGTAAATTCAGTTGTTTTTTATCCAAGGGCATTAAAATTGTGCAAAATTATATTTTTGAGAGTGAATGAACGTAGAAGTAAAAGATGGAATTAATTGTGTTTCCAGGATGTGGGTGCATCTGGAAGTGAATGCGTTTGGCTTCCTTCCGGTTCATGAATGGACGGGAACGGATGTTTTGGTTGCGTATTTTTTGCGAATTCAAGCGGATGTCCAGTTCAGTGATACGTACAGGATGCGGACTGTCTGACTGACTGAGTCAGCTTTTGGGTGAAACGTTAATGGCGATTAATAGTTGTTGGCTGGGGTTTTTTAAGTCATCATGAAACGTGAAGCTTTGGAAGGGACTATAATAGGAGCTGGAGAGGCTTTTTGATGTTTGAAAGTTGCGCAAAAGAAATCGGTCACGGTGTTGGTTTCAGTAAAGTGTGTTGGTGGAGAATATAAAAATTTTGGAGAAGGCAAAAGGGGTGAAATGAAATGTGAATGTTGAGTTATAAAATGCCGTGAGCGGATGTGACAGGGTGGAGTAGCCGTTAAATTATACACAGACTTTTGTATCACAGTAGATGACGAAGTAGACGAAGACTTGGACGACAAGGGAAGCAACAGGTGGTATGGGCTGGCTATGGCTGGCTTGAGTGAGTTGATAAATAATTGTTATAGTCAGGTGGATGGTATTGCGAATGTCATAAAGTATTGTCGTTGTTGTTGTTGGAATTATGAAGAGGATGGAAGGAGATAGAGGGCGCGCGAGTAGGTTGGAAGAGAGGCAATTAGCACACCTGTTGGGCATAGCTACTGCTGGAGGTATGACCAAAAGTGACAAGAGGTTCATGTGGGAGCTCAAGCGTTGCAAATGGATATTGGCTATAATCATGAAGCGACTGGCTGGAGGACTTGAGTTTGAAAACTGCTGGTTCTGGGTTTTGATTCCGAAGATCTGATAGTGAGAGAGGCGAATGTTGAAGGATTGCTGTGAGCATTGTTTCAGAGCTCTAAAGGACGATAATGTGAGACGACTAGAAAGAAGATGAATGTAACTTGACTTTGTGAGTGAGCTTATCATATCGGCCAATTCTTGGTTAGCGGTTTTGACCATGTGAGATTCTTTGAAATTGTTTATCAAATGTATGCGTTTTAAATGTGTGCGGGTTGATTTGAGCTGTTGTTCACTGGTAATCGGCAAAAATATTAGATACGGGTTTCTTGGAAGGATGATTGATTTCACAAAGTTGGATACATGTGCGAGTACATGACTAAATTTGAGAGCCAGAGAGCTGTGCTTTGGAGTTTGAGAATTGAAGTCCTGGTGTTGTTTGAAGTGCGTGGAATATACAAGATGGGCCAAGTGAGGTTGAAATCTGTGACCTCTTTCTCGTTGTGGCCATTTGAATGGAGGACCGGAAACGATCAAAGTTGGGCTGAGTTGTGACGGAGAACTCGATTTGTAGAATACGAAGCTTTTGTGATATTACGTCTCTTGTCTTGGTAAGACGAGGAGGATAACTATTAATGGTAAAAAGAATACTGAAGATTTGGCGTGAGCCATATTTTTTCACATCCGCTTCCAAGACAAAGATAACGTGAAGAAGAAGAATCATACATGATGAAGCATATGTGATTTTGGTTAATGTGTATTTGGTGTATTGTTAGTTTTGTTCCGTGGGTCGTGGCTCGTGTTGAGCTTTTTGTTGATCAACTGGGGAGGCGTTCTTGGAGACGTAGTTGTTGATTCGGAATGTGTTTTGATGGATTTCGGCTATCATCCGGCTGGAGAAAATGAAATAACGTTGGTTGAATCAGGAACAGTTCTGGTTACAAGGAGGAAGAAGGCGGAGATTTGTGAATGGAATGACCAGGAGTGGAGTGTCTTTTTTTGTGAACTTCTTTATACAGTACTTATACAATATTGAATTTCCATGTGAAGGATCGAGAACGTGCTGGAAGGGAGGTGAGACTTGAGAATAAAGACTTGGCAAGGTTCACGGCCAATGTGTTTTAAATGGCGTGAGGGGCTTGAAATGAACTTTTAAAATTTAGCATGGCTTTTAGGAATAACCGCTAATGGTTTCGCTGTAGGTAATGGAGTAGTGAGGTTCTCAAGTCATGGTGATTTTAAAGGACTTGGTTCATTGTTGTTATTGTGTGTATATTTACAGCATGTGTGGCAAATGCGTAAAGTGGTTTGAGGATGATGAGGTGTGAGTTTGCGGTCGGCTTTTGCTTTAAGCTCCACGTCCACAGGTGTATTTGGCCCGTGGGGGATAACGTTATCATTTTCATGTAAAACTGTAGGCTTGGAGAAGATGACTTCCGGTCTGTACATGTGTGCTGCTTCTTTACTGTGGATTGGAACTGGTTCTCACTACTCTGACTGGACAGACAGGCATGCGACTTCATTCATAAATCTGGACGGCGGTGGAAATGCCTCCAGGCATCACCGGAAGTCGTCAGAAGTCACAAGAGTGTATAGAAGGGTTGGGGCGAATAGAAAATAGAAGCCATGGATGGCTGAGTCCAGGATCCGAGGATTCGAGTTGCTGGATTGGTATCGAGGGGGAAGTTTTGGCGAGTGTGAGAATTCAGAAGTGGTTAGTGTAGGAATTGATGAAACAAAAGAGTTTTTGATTGCTGGAGGGGATAATAAATATGTGTAGTGAGATTCAGATCTGAGTGAGGTGAGGGAGGGGAGGTTATGCGTATCATTAGTTTCGGTTGGGTTGGAGGGGTTGGGTGGGGGCGGAGGGAGTGAATTGAAGGGGTGGGGACTTGTCCAGGAGAGCAAGGAAGAGACAGGTGGGAAGAGGCGGTTAATGATAGAAAAAAAGTGCTTTTGGTGGGGTTCAAATTTTGTATGTATTTTGTATAGGAGCGAAAGTGCAGGTGGGTTCAGTGTTGTGTGTCGGAATGGGGTTTTGTGATTGACTTGGATGCCCGCCGTTTAGAAAATGAATATATATTGTGGATTTGGTTTAATTTCCACTTGTGTATAAAACTCTAGAGCTACACTTGATTCTAAAATGTAGTTGAAACTGTAGTATTTTTGTAGGTGTTTGTTAGGATTTGCGGCTTGAAGATGTAAACTGTTTTAGATGGATTTTTCCTTGATGGTAGACACGAGGAAAAGGTTTTGAAAAATTCATGACTTGGTCATATCTGGGAAGACGCTGTCATTTATACGTGTTATGTAGTCGGCTAGAAGAAGCGGAGAAATACATGCATTAAAGAGCGTGGAAATTGGCAAAGAGAAGAGACAGGAGGATGGTTGGTTTTGTTTGATACGGCGCTTTTAGTGGAAGCGTCGCGTCGTCGTACAATGTACTTTGGGCAGGAAGGTGAAGAACGTTGCGGATCCGGTCGGCAGATTGGAATAATGGGGAGGAAATTCAAGGCCATTTTGAGACGGAATGTGATGATTTCTAGGAAAAGTTGGGGATATGGGAGATGCAGGAGCAAATGAAATTCAATGCGAATTGTGGTCCATGCAATGCAGCAGCATGGCGACATCAGCAATGGACAGTCAGAGAGAGACAGAGAGAGTATTTTTGACTTTCCTGATTGCCCTTCCATTTCATCGGTGCATTTGAAAGTTATAAATTATTGGTGTTTGCATCCAGGATTTTGGTTCTGAAGGTTTTAGTGCGAAATGAGGAGAGATGAGGAATATCAAGTCATGGAATTTAGAGATTTCGATAGACTTTTGTAGATGTTTTATAGGAGTCTGGAAATTGGCTGATCAATGTAGTATAAGAATCAGAAGAAAAAATGGTGAGATGAGAATTTTGTTTGTCAAAGATGTACTTGGGTATCGGTGTGCGAGGGTTGGATCTCGTGAAAGATGAAGTGATTCACATTGTCCATGAAAGTCAGAGTCTCCGCCTTGCTAAACGCCTACAGGATGCTGATTGGAGCGGCGGGATTTGAGTGTTGGGAGAAGGTAAAAGTTGGGGGAGATGAGGTTCACCTTTTGTGTATATTCACCTGGTCCAGCGAGAGCTAGCAATTAACTCACCTGTCGACTGACTGCGAATTGTCGCATGATTTAAAAAATGGTAACATTGCTTAAAGCAAGCGACTCATTTTAAGAATACTTGCTTGATTGCGGATACAAGTGTACAATAACGCTGTTGCTGCTGCTGCTTTCAGCTGGAGAAACTTGACGCTGGAGGAGAAGGGGACAGGTAGGGGAATATTGTGGAGATGCCGGAAATGGGCAGGTGGGTTGTTTGTTGAGTTTGTTCCCTTAAGGTTCCGAGGGGGCCTTGAGTTCCACACAAGACTTTTGTTGACTTTCCAAGACGTAATGTGTTGGGTTAAAAGATGGTGAAGATGATGATGATGATGACGGTTCTTTTGGACTGGTTGAATAGGGATTGAGTCAGAGTTTAGTTTGGGTTTACAGCATGGTCTCTTATGGAGGGAGATGTTTGGTTGACTGACTGATTGTATCTTTGGGTTTGCTGGTTGGGATGATGAGCTGGCTGACTCCTGCTGCCGCCGCCGAAGTGATCTTCTTTGGAGAGGATGTTGTTGGTGTAGCGGTTCCAGTAGTTGATCTTGGAGCGGCCGGACAAGAAGTCAAAACTGAACGTACGTTATCTCCAGTGAAGCATACGTATTCAAGTTGTTGGTGAGCCAGTGAAAGCTGTACGAGGTACGAGAATAGCTGTTTGGAGAGTGACAGTTTTTGGCAAGTCGAACTGACTGAGGATTTGCAAAAGTGGATAGAAGAAGCTTGGAGAAGAGAAAGTGGGGAGCTGTGGATTGATGTTGGCTGAAGATACCTGTGTGGGAGCTGTTGGAGTTGGAATGGGTATCAAGGCGATCATTAAGCCGGTGGCGAGACCAAAAGGTTTGCAAAATTTTTACTTGACAGTATATAGTTGTCGATTGTCAGCTATGACAGTTTTTTACTTTTTCTCTACAGAGTAATCGGTGGCGTATTTACGTTTCGTAAAGTTGAGGTAGAAGTTGAAAGGGTTTGAAGAATAAATCATGAGGACATTTGAGCTTCGGACAAGGCGCGGCACATGGTGCTGAAAAGAGGAGTGAGAAAACAAAATGAGTTTTTAACGGAGATTTAAGGACTTTTGAAAGAAAGAGGTTCTTTAAGTAAGAAGTAACCAGGCAGGACATTATCGGCTGGTAGCAACTGTGGTCCTGATAATGTCAAAATTTGGACGGCTGCTCCTGCTCCCGGTGTAGATAATTTATGCTGTACAAAGTAATACAAAGTAGAAGAAAAGTTTTAGGAGTCTTGGTCGTCCGTCATAAGATTTCTGTTGGGGTGGGTCGTGTTTTACGGTGTTTCGACCAACTTTCGAGGGGAAGAAGAGCATCTGTCTCTGGTTAAGTCATCCCGCTCTTCTGGTCGTGTTTTGGCTTTACCCGGATCGGGGGAAAATCTTGTGAATTAGACTGCTGCTGGAAGAAAGATTTGGTTGCTTTCCCGAAACGAAGGGTGGTTTTGAAGAGGGTGGCGGAGGGTTTCAGGTTTCTGGGTTTTGGATTTCTGCGTGTGCCAGTGAGTGCGACGAGTGACTGGGGCACGGCTTGAGAGTTTGTGCAAGTTCCGAAGAAAGGTTTGCCGATATTTTCTTGTTTTTACAGCCGCGTATATACGTTGAAACGATTATCCAGGAGGAGCATCTGGAACTTGGATATTTATTGCTGGAAAGTCATAAAAGAAAATAAGTCTCGGTGTCTTGGAAGAATGATTTGCTGGTTGCTGCGACAAAATAAAATATAGTTTCCAGTTGCAGAAACATTGTTCGGATGACAGTTGATATAAAAAGTGGGTAATTAGAAATTTTCTCGAGTATGGTTGGTCGGCGGATAGTTTGATATCTGTTGCTTCTGCTCTTGGAAGCGTGACTTCGGGGTTAAAAATAGTTGGGCAGTGGGGAAGAGGAAGGTGGAACAGTAAAAGCGTATAGCAGTCGATTACATTCACGTTTTGTTTTGTTACATGCTTTTGCGTGGTCCTGATTAGCGAACCGAAGCGGCATAACAAAGAATACTGCAGAGAAAAAAATAAGTAATGGCGATTACCGCCCGCGCCACAGTCTGATGATACAGTGAGTGGTCATGGAAATGTGGGAGCTTGAAAAAAGTTTTACCACTGGCCTAGTAAATTTGGCTATTTGTGAACTGGAGGACTGGAAGAAGAGTTGATGAATGACAAGTGGCTGAAATGATACGATGAGGAGTCGTCTTGATCATGGGCTACAAGATATTACGTAAGGGCTGTGATGGTTTTGGCCCTACGTGCAACAAAGGGAGCTGATGGCGTTGGTTTGGTTGTTACGATGAGAGCCAAGACCGGATGTGCACTGTCAACCGGAGGTTGGTTCGTGATTCATTCTTTAAAAGTTGGCTGGAACGTATTATACATGTATAGACGAAGAAGCCGAGATGAGAATACATTGTTGTCACGCCAGGAAAACTTGGTTGCGTTTTGGGGCTTGCTGGAATGGAACGCGATTGGTTTTGGTTAGGGGTGGGGTGGGGGCGGGAGTGTCGTCCGAATTCATGTACTTGGAATGACGAGGCTTGTGTGTCAGTAGCTTAGTGGGACTGTATCGATTGAAATTTGTTAAGTGATGGGAATTGTGTATATTTATAATGACTTGGAGTATCTCGGAGAGGATCTCGTAATCTTGGGCAGAACCTGCAGGTCCTGGAAGAGCGTCAGCTGGGAAATGTGATGGCTTGTGCCAGAATTATCCATACTTTACGGCAGAGGGTTAAGACAAGGAAGTAAAAATTGTACTGGGGAACCCTTGACAAGGTCTTGGAAGTAGTTGGAAAGGCTGCCTTCAGCTGTCTCGAGCAAGAGGGAGAAGAAGCTTGGATGGAACAGCCGGTGGAATAAGAAGGCAACTGGTGGTCGGAACTGACCTGTTGAATATGTACGGATGCATGTTGTACGTTACGTATTTAAAGTTGTTGGAAAAAACAGTAGAACTGTTAGTAGAATGACTGGCAGCAGACATGGTAATTATTGCGGTTGGTTCAAGAAGGACGGCGGCGGTGGCGGCAGAAGGCGGCGAAGTTGTATTGTCTTTGTGGTATATTTTTTGGCGGTAGGTTGTAGAAGGCAGGTGAAAGTCAAAGGTGAGGAGAGGAGGTAGGACTGGAAGGACTCGAAGAAGCAAGTCGTAGGGTCAAGTGACCACTGGCTACAGAGCTGCCGCCAAAGTCAGTAGTAGTGAAAGTGGTCTTCGGCGGTCTTGGAAGTGCCAAGGTAATTTGTAGCGGGGCGAGGTCCTCGGGCGGCACTTGACATGATTCTAATACTACGTACTGAGGCACCTTAAGAAGGCTTGTTGGGTAAAAACAATAGAAGGGATGCAATGATGTAGGTATTAAGTTTGTATTGTTTGTTCTGGGGTCCTTGCTGGGATGGTCAAAGGGCCGATTGGAAATTGGAGGTACGAAGTACACACGAGGACTGTGGTGGTGGGGAATACGTGGAATCTGTGAGGCTTTTAGTGGCGGAATTTGTTTGTTTTGATGACCAAAGTTTCTTTTGTCTTTGCCGCGGGATGCTGGATGTTGCTATGGGAGAATGGAATATCGGTGGTGAATATTGGAGATCCGAATGTTTGTCGTTTGGATCAGGTTGATAAATATATAATGTGGAAAGGTTGGCTGGCTACAAAGTCCAAAAGAAGGGCTTAATGATGATCTCGTTGTTGTGAATGGGAAAGAGGTTTGATTGAATGAAGTGAAGGAGGTTGGAAGTGGATGATAAAAAGTGTCGGATTCTCCCGTGTTAAATCGCGGTAGTTTCATGGACAGTCATTTTGGGGTGATGTGGCGGCGGGAAGGGAATTTGAGAGTGCGGTTTCTACGGCACAAGTACGTGGAGGATTGAGTCGGTTTAAAAGGCGAGGACGGTAATTGCGGAATGATATGAGGCTTGAGCTGGGGCGATAAAGAATTATGTTGTTCGTGTCATTGAGAAAAAGAAAATTTTTTACTTTCGGGTGAACGCTTTTATTAGGTAACCGTTTAGAGACTTTGGAGGTAAAAGCGCAGGTTCCGTATAAAGGATTGGCGTTCTGTCTGAATTTCTGAGAGTATGAGAAGAAGGACAAGGATTGAATTATGCGTGGTGTAAGGATAATTTGGAGGGAATTTGGAAATGGCGTGGGATGCGCTGCTGGTAAACTGGTAAAATTCTGGCTATTAAGAAACTGCATTCTTATGAGCCTTTTGACTATAATCTCCCGCAAACAAGTGAAAGAAGCTCTTGGGTCGGGCTGTAAACAAGAAGAAGGAGAAGGAGACTAAAAACCGGAAAAAAGTAGTAAATGACACGGAACAACCAGTTTGGTTTGTGTTTCGTGATCTCGAGACATTAGGCGAGGAGATTGAGAGAAGACTATGGAGGCAGGCTAAGGGTAAATGGACTAGCAGAGGACTATTTTTGAATTTATGGCAAAATTTTAGTACGTAAAAATGTTGGGGCTTTGAAAGGTAGCGGCGGAAGGAAGTCGGATTTTGGCAAGAGGTTTTCATTGGGCAGGATGTTTTGCCGGTATTAATTTGTTGATTTTTGTTTTTGCAGATATACCGGCACAGGTGCCGCCACTGACGCCTGGAACGAACAAGAAGATGGCGGAAGCGATTTTGACGTTGTATTCAGCCTGGGAGAAGGAAGGGACGCGACTTAATATTCCCAAAGGTGAGTTGATGGTTCGCTCGGTGCTGGAATTCAAGTAAAAAGTTTTCAGAGTTCCGCTTCAAAGCTGCTGTGGCTGGAAGGAGGTAAAATGGAGGATTATGAAGCAAGTATTTTGGATCGGTTGAATAGTCAAAGAAAGCGAAGGTGAGGTGAGAAGATGGTTTGAATTGATGATAATCGGTATCGGTGGCAGTCAAGTTGGTACGGCTGGTTTAACTCGGTTACCAAAAAGAAGTTGACGAAGACAGCTTATATTTTTCAAGGTTAAGCAGGAGCGGCGCTTGAGGATTGCTTGCGGTTTGGCGATGAGGTATTGGCAGTGACTTTGATTTCGGCGGTGCGTTTTACACTTGCAGACAGTATTGCTTAACGATGGCGGTCACGCAGACAAGTTTAAAAAATGCTTTGGCTGTTATATAAAATGTACCTTGTTGAGAATTGCGAAAGTTTACATTGAATTCACGGTTGGTGTGGGCAAAAGGTCTGCAGTTGTTGTTGGGGGTTCTTACCTTGAATTGAGAGTGAAAATGGTGTTAAGACACTGTATGAGATAGGATTGTTTTTGGGGATGTATATTCCAACATGGCTTGTGATTCCGTGTTGAGTTGAAGCTGATGAATATTTTGCAAAGACCTTGAAAGTTTCGTTCCGTCTTGTTTATTGTGACTCATCATCTTTGTCTATGTCATGACGTGTTTTGGAAGGTTCTTGTATTACATTGACATAATAAGATTAATTTAGATGGACTCGAGCATCATCAGAATCAGAAGATCCTAGAGGGAAGAGATGTTTTGGAAGCGCGGAAGTGGATGCAGTTTATGAGGTTGGGCGGCTGTGAAAGTGGTCAAATTTAGCATGGCTTGTTGGACTTTGTGTATGAGAAGGAATTGAGTGAGTGAGAGGGATGAATTTCGTCGACTAATTTAATTGAGTTTGATGAAATGAGATGCACGTCTTGATGGCTGGACGGAGTTACGGAGAGAATGAAATTAATGGAGGGACTGGGTCAAGGGAATTGTTCTTTGGAAGTAACGGGAGAAATATTGCGTTAGCGTGAACCGTTGAAGACGACATGTGTTGAGCTGGAGTTGGATCTTCATTTGAAGTGGGGTCGAAATTTATTGATTTGACGGCACGTGCGTTCAATCAACGTGTTTCAAAGGGAGCTGAGGGTCTGGAGACGTTGGAACCTGTCGAAGCGGGAGAATAAGTACGTGAATGTGAAAATGTAATTGGAGGAGAAAAACTCTTATGATAATATATGAAACAGTTTAAAACAACTTTTGGAGCAATTATTATACTACTTGATAAAAAGGGCTTGTGAAGGAACCTTGAAGGCTACTTTGAACATATGAATATAAGCTGGAGCTAGCAGCTTGTTTGCTCGATATCAAAAAGGGTGATGATGAAGATAAATGATAATTTAAAATATAGATTCGGTTCATTTCGTGTGCGTTTGTTGTATTTGATTGTTATCATGATGCTTTGAAGTGGAGTCAGGTTGAATGTTGATAAGGGCTGAATTGAATATTTGAGGATGGAAATTCATGGTAACGGATCGCATACATGCATAAAAGCGGTTGTATGCCCTTGAGGAAGTTTGTGGAATTGATGTGATGATATCATTTGGAGTTGGGCTCTTGGGTTCCTTAAGTATTTAGATTCTGTGGGCTGTTGAAGTGTAAAAATGTAATTGTGGAAGGCAGTTGAAGTATGCAGGGCAGCACAGGGCTCGTGCTAGCCAAAGGGGATTTGACTGGAGGTGCCGATAGTGTCGAAGGAAGAATGTCAAAATTTAATTGTAGATTTTGGTATTTTGGTTGCATGCAAGAATTTTTACAGAAGAACAAATGAAGAAGGCACACACGATGCGTAAAATTTTTGGTGACCCTGGTCGTGGTCGATTGAAGATGGTGATGATGGTGGTGGGATGTCGACTGGAGTCTGTGGAGATGATACCGCAGAATTGAAGTCTGTTCTTTGAAATGTGTGGAGAAACACCTTGCGTTGTGGGGCTGGATGGAGATCAGTTTTGGTTCTTGCCAGTACTCACAGTAGCCGGTCAAGTGTGAAGAAAAGAAGTTTGTCTGCTGTGTTACGTAGCGAGGAGCTGAATGTATGGCAAGTTATTTTGAGCTCGTCGTTGTAGATGTGGAGTCAAGATGGCCAGTGGAACTAGCAGGTGTTTTACGGGGTTTTTGTTGGAATAATGTGTATCACATCTGGGGCCAGACTGGCTATGAAGGAGTGAAGGAAGCAGCAGGTATCTTGTACTTCATTCTAAAGGGTCCCGAGGGGTTGAAAAAAGAAAACAGTGGCGTGTGGACAGCATTAAAAGTTGGAAGAAGAGAAGAAAAGTAGGTAAAAATTAACACCCTTTGGTACACATGCTGAAGTACTGCTGGAGGTTGAGTTTGGAGAAAAAGCAGGAGACAGGCAAAAGATGTGGTTAACGGGGAAGATGATTCAGGGATGAGGAGAATGTATATAAGATAATTACGTTTGATAGGGGTTGATGATGGGCATCTGTTGTTGTTGTTTTGGTGCAAGTCTTGGAAGTCTTGAGATGATGCCGCTACTGTACTTGGGCTGAATGCGGGGTTTTTGTATATTCGGGGCTCAAGTACCCCCAAGGAAGATGATGGGGTAATGGACATGTTGGATGTTGTCGATGATAACTTTTGGAGAATCCGCCGCTCCGCACGTGCTACGGTTTACGTTAACGACAGTGGTCTGGTACGAAGATGCTGGAATTGGAACAAGAGCTTCTTCGAGGACGTAATGAAGAACATGTGGTGACGAGGAGCCCATGTTGTTGCACGAAGGTCGTGTAGGGCCAAGGGTCTTGGAGATGGATGTATTATTTTAGTTCCTTCGGTGGCCATATGTCCTCAGCCGGGTGCGTCTTCAATTTCGGAGATGGAGGCTTGACGACAGATCTGCAAGAGAAAAGTATGCTAGAACGGGATAATGTTTATTATGCAAAAAGTAAGTGGAAAGAGCGGGATATAAATTGGATGAGAGGACAATGGAGCTGAGGAGGAGATGAACTTGTGACTTCCGGGTAAGAAGAAGGTGAAAGATTAGAAGAGGCCAAGAATGGAAAAAGAAGAAGAATGTATCACGTTCCATGGATGGAGTGAAAAAATTGGAGTGCTAAAGTGCGATACCTGCTGGTGGTGATGATGATGTAATGCATGTTCAGGAAGGTAAAAAAGGCAAGGGTTGCTGCCCAAGGGTGTCTAGTTGAAAAAAGGGTGAATTTATTCACAAATGTTTACGTGCGGGATCGGCAGTGGCTGATGCTGTGCGCGGTATTGTTTGTGTGCTAAAGAGGTTTGAAAAGTTGAAAGACGATGGGCATGACACTTGTGAAAGAGAAGAATAAGAGGGAAGGTGTGTGTGTGACGGATTTGTGGGATCAAGTCTGTACAGGAGCGTGTAATAAAAAAGGGCAAAGTGCCGCTGGCGGGCGGCAGCCATTTGAAATCGGAGGATCCAAAGAAGTTGTTGGAAACTGTGGAGGTTGTGAAAGCGATTGAAGATTTCAAGATTGGTTATGGACATGGGCCAAGTTGGCAAGTTGATGGTGGGGACAGAGGCGTAATTAATTTGTTGGCAAATTAAAAATGCACTGTTGATTAGTAAATGTGTATGGTGAGTTGAAAGTTGATGACAAAAATTGATGGATGAGGCAGAGAAGAAGACTAATAAGACGTGGATGGGGGACATGAGGAAGGTTGTGGGAATCGAATTAGTCGAGATTGTTACTATACATAATGTTATTGTTTTACTGTGGATGAGTTGAAGTTTGGCATGATGCATTCATTAGTTGGTTGCTCTTGTTATGAAGATGGACAATCAAGTGGACACAAGTAGGAGAAGACATGTGTGTCTTTTGTGAAGCTGAATGAATTCAATGATGCTTGGTTGGTTGTTGTTAGATTGCATGTGTTTTTAAGGAGATGTAATTATGAGCTGTTAAACTTGGTTAGATTTTGTTAGCGAGTAATTTCATTTAGACTGTTCTGTTAGTTGGGAGGGTAATAATTGGCTTGAGTGGACGACGTGGTTATGCTTTTGGAGAGAGGCTTTTGTCTCAGTGGAATTAAAAGTAGTAGGAGCTAGTAAATGGGATGTGATGTGGTTCAGATTCATGGAGACGAATCCAGCGACACTGGTGTTGACAAGGGGAAGTTTTGTGGTGAAGAAGGAGTTGTTGCTGGAGTCTTTTGCGAATAAATTGTAGAGAGAGAGAGTCAGAATTAGAGTGCTATAGATATTGGATTCAAGTGAGTCATAATGTATATATACGTTATGGATTTCGTGGTAGCCGAGCTGAGAGGTGCGATAAGAAGATAGGAGTATTTAGAGGAGTTAGAATAGCGTTGGTACACTAGAAGCTATAAATGCTAGCAGATAAATAAATCAAAGTTGCATGGGAAAGAATTGCATGTGCTTATTATAGTACATGGGACAGTTGATTAGGTGTTAAGGGGTTGAGAAATATGATTTTTGTTTGATCGACTGGACGTTGGGGTTGTGTGTTTGAGTCGATGAAAGAGGCTGAGAGTTAAATGATTGTCAAACAGAAATTCAGTTTTGTTTAAATCGGCACAAAGCTTGTTGAAAATTAATATTCACGTGGAATGCTTCGTAACCCTGACCTGACACGCCAGTGTTTTTTGTAGGTAGAGGTCGAATCTATTCCTGAAGTGACGCTTTAGTGACCTGTGTTTTGTGTGTATGTTATCTGCACCTTGATCCTTTGAAATATGAATCTGGTTGATGAAATTGCATCAGCTTTTAGTAAGTCTTGACGTTGTTGGCGGACATGGTCTGCTGCGGCCCTTGAAGGCTCTACGCAGTACGCACTGCAAGTTTAAAAATTAATTTAAAATTCAGAAGTGAGGTGAATTTGTATGGTGTAGAATTTCAGTGAGCTTTACGCCGTCGTGTGTTTACAAAGTGCAGATTAATAATAATTAAACACATTTATTTACATGGTTGGATGAGTGGCGAGTTGTTGGAAGCCCAAGTCAAGAAGGGTTTTATTTCAAGTCAAGTACTACAAGTTTATAGGTTGACTTGACACACAGGTGTGTGTAATGGTAATTACCGTAAAAGCTCGGTTAATTGGGATGTGTGATGGCGGTTGAGAGACGTGGAAAGAATGATGGATGATGTGGACGAGCCGAAATTTTGTTGCGAGGAGATTCAGTGGAGATTTGTGAGAAATTTATGAGATTGGCAGAATTGATAACGCACACATTTTATGAAGGAAAAGGTAAAAAGCTGTGTTATGAGCGAGGTTGGTTAATGTACTTACGTGATTTTCGTGGTGTTGTTAGTAAAGCGACTAATTTTGGTGGATCAAGTGGATTAAATAATCAAGCAGGATAGCGGACACAGGTGGATTGTTTTCTTGAAGGTGGTTGAAAAATTGATAATTACGGTTGTAAATAAGATGTTTTTCGGAAGTAATGCATCAGATTGATTTATACGCGTAGACAGGTGCACACGGTTGGGTGAAGTGGAGGACAGTGGAGTTTTGGCTCCAAATTTCATGTTTTGAGAGTTTAAAAATCGAGCTGATCAGACCCTGTGTGATTAAAAGTAGCATTTGAAGAACTGCAACTCTGCTTGAAGGCATGGAAAGGCACAGGGTTAACCTGGAGACGTTTGTTTACACTTGTTAATGACGTGCAAAGAAACTGCATATGTTAATATGCGGGAGCGGAGGAGAGTTCATTGAAGGGCATCTTCGATCCTCGCCCGCCCGCGTTCCCTATGTTGATGGCCGCCGCACTCGCGAACTCGGACGAATGTCCTCATCACTAATTAGCGCCTCGGTCACTCGTCCAGCTCGCAGTGCGTATCAGCCCGCCAGGACGACTTTGTACGCCATTAACGTGGTACGGACAAGATGCCAGCACTATCCTCCTCGCCCAACCATGTTAAAAGTCCCAAACATGTTCAGGATTTTCAGGCGAATGAGAAAACGAAAGTCAGTAAAGAGGAAAGGGTTTAAAGAAAGAAATTGTGTGGAAAATTCAAGGTTTAGGGTATCAATGAGTGTTGCTGGTCAGCTAACTGACACTGTTATTTTTGTGGTGTGGTCTTGTGTTGTTAATTTTGGAAAGGCTGAGCTGTCTCAGCTTGATAAACTACTAAATGTATGACAAGCAAAGTTGAGCCCGATACCACAATCTAGTGGGTTTTGAAAACAACATATTAGCTGATGATATTATTAAACGCTTGAGAGTTTGAGAAGGAAATATTTTATCTGAGGAGGAAATGCGAAACCGCTAATGTGTATACATGAGCTAAGGTTTTTCTGGACAAAGAAGATTGTGGCTGTCAAGTGGCCTACTACTGGAATTGGACTGTAATCTTTTTGGAGCTGCAAGAGAAAGATATACAGGATGAGGATATAATCTTGTTGAAAAGGACAAAAAGTTTTGTGGATAAGGGCTATTCATTACTGTGTTGTTGTTGAAGGAAAGATTTGATGCCATCTTGTAACATGTAAGGGTTGGTCAAGATTTTGGAATAGATTTTTCAAGTGGATTGTTATTGTTGCTGGACAGGGGACTGGAGAGAGAGATGATGAAATTTTTGACATTTTTCGATAATCAAGTGAATGTTTTTCTTTTTGATGACACGAGGATTGGGTTTCATGTTAAGTGGATTGTTGCAATAAGGTTTTGTTGAAGAGGATGTAAATAGGTAAACAAAAGAGTTGGAGAAACGCGTGCTATATCAGAGCCTTTGGTTGTCGATTAGGCGAAAACAAACAATAAAAGTTTAAAGTTTTGAGAGGAGGCTGGGATTTGTTGGGCAAGTGAGGCGTGTGTTAAATGACTAGCTACAAACTACAAATGTTATTTCGAATGTAAATACTTGGTAAATACGTTGAGGAGCAAGGAGAAAAGTTGTAAAGTTTTAGTAACGGGCGGACTATGAATTGCCGGATGTTTACTTCCGATTCTAGTATTTGGGCAAGGAGCAAGTGTTTCAAGAAGACGAGTCTTGATTTTGAGGAGCATAGCATGGACATTTGCAGATTGAATTGCTTATGGTGATTTCACGTGTTGGATCCATTTCCGTTCTAGAGCTCGCGATGTCGAGTTAGTGTTAGGTGAATATATAAGTATGTTGTTTAAATGGATGATTAAGAGGATCAAGTTGGGGATGTTTGCAGTGTAGTTGCTGGTACTCGAATGTTAAATTGCGTTAGCGACTGATGAAAAGGGTAATTTAATATGTGGAGGGAAGAAAGTCTTTTAACCTTACGGCCATAAAGGGCTGAGTGAAAGCCGTAGATTTATTTGTAACCCATGGATTTGGGGAAGCTGTCTAAATTACGGAAATTGCCGAAAGATTCAAGTACATTCGAGGATAAGTTGGCTGCAAAACAGGAAGCGTTGGAAGATAATTCGATTTTAATGCTTTGATTGCGGGTTGGAGTTTGGTTGGTGTGGGCGTTTGAGGAGCTTGATTTCCATGTGTCCCGAAGGTAGCCTAATGACTACTACTTCTGGAGCAACTGGGAAATCGAAGCTTGAATTAACTTGAGTATTGTACGACGATTTAAAGTTGCTGAGATGGGAACCTAGCTTGAAGGCGGTGCTCCGAGGTCGGTTGCATGGCCTTTGAACTGTTTTGAAGTGATTTGGAAAAAGAGGTAGAAATGTGTGAGTAAAACAAGTATTTTCTGAACTATGAGAGCTAATGAACTTTAAAAGGTTTTTAAAATGGTTATGTGTAGTTGTGTCTGATGATGGAAAAAAGTTGAATGATTGCTGTCTAGCATGATTGTGGATGGGATGCGTGGGTGGGAAAATATGAGCTTATGATATTCGTTTATATGCAAGGGAGCAACCTGTACTTTAGTTGGTTTCTTTGCAAGTAATTGCAAAAAGGTCAACTTTTTGACGGAGTTCCCATGGAAGACAATGGCAGTAAATCATGAGGAGCGGTGACCGTCTTCTTGTTCAATTTCAGGTTTTATGTCGGCATAAGTTTTCTGGGAAAAGAGGAGTTTCAGTTTGACATGAACTGACCCGGAGTGGTCATGTATGTAGTAGAGAAAAAACGAACCAGAAGCCAGAAATGTTATAGGGAGAGCAATTATTTGGACGGTGAGAAAGATGTAAAAGGGATTTTCCGGTGATTTTAATCAAGAAAAGTTGTTCCTTGGTTGTTATACTGTCCAGTTTGGCTGGCCGGAAGTCGAAGAGTCTTGAAAGTTGGCGTCTTGAGGAGACTTGAAACATGTTCCCTTGGAAGGAGCTGAGAGCGTGAGCGGATGTCAAAAAAGCAGGAAAAAATACGCTACTTTAACTACGCTTTCGGTCCGAGTTGTTGGTGTTATCAGATTGGTGATTGTGTGAAGCTGGTGTATATTTTATTACGGTTTTGGCAATTAGTGACTCGTAATATGAAGGCTTTCGAGGCAGGTGGATGATGCTGACCAGGGTGAGAAATAGCATAAGGAACCTTTACTTGGACCAAAAGTATGGCGTGTCATTGGGGCTGGAATAAAGGCTGGTGGAAAAGTTCCGTTGGACGGAAGTCGGTAATGTGGGAGAGAGAACGGTGAATCAGAAGACAATTAAAGGTTGAATCTGATATATATTTCATGCAATAGGAGGCAGACTACTGACTGACTTAATGTATTATTGCTACTAATGATGGAATGAAATGCGGTCGATTTCGACACGAGGACGAGAATCCTGGTTCAACGCAAAAATATAAGTGAAGCCGCATGTGAGTAGAAGTTTTAAATGAAATTGGGCGAGGCGTAAAAATGGTTTGGTAAGACTAAATGTAATTGTAAATGAAATGTGAAGCTTGAAAGGACTCTCTCGAATTTAATGGGCTATTGAAATGTGGAGAGAAGAAGAGGTTGTGGATTTGACTAGAAATTTGATTAATAAAAGAATAGAATTAGACGAAAGAGACAAGGGAAAGAAAAGAGGTCAAAGTTTATGCGTGGATGTGTATTGGATACAAGATGATGGGGTTGAGAGGAGGAGGACATTTTGAATTGGCAAAAGTGTGTGTGATGCAATTAATAGGCTTGGTTCAAGATTGGCTTTAGAATCAAATTTTCCAAGGTCTAAAGATGGTTGTTGGTTATAGGGCATTGAATAGAATCGAGATTGAAATAGAGGGCGGGATGAGTTGGTACTAGTCGAGATTTGATTGTTGTTGTTTTTTGTTATTGAGATTACGTGAATGCTGGAGGACAATGGAAGATTTTTTGAATAGGAGTCGATCAAGTTGGGAGATGATGATGGGATTGGGAGCGCTGTTGGTGGCTCCGCAAATAAATTAATTGGAGTCAGGTGAGGAGGAGGAGATGGACTGACTGAGAGTGAGTTGAGGTACTACTGCGGATGATGACGACGAATGTTGCTTGATTGTTTGTTTGTATAGACGTTTGGTTCTTGGGAAATGTTGGTTGAACAGAGTTGAAATGGTGAAATGGTACCTTTGAAGGACTGTGAAGCGAGCGGATGTGCATATGATAAGCGATGGATTTGAGGAGATGATAAGGGACGACAAATGGGATGACGAAAGTTTGGCAAAAGTGGTGTCTGGTGATGAGTCAAAGACTAATATCCGGTGTGATATCTTTTGGTTTTACAGGTTATAGTCATCATTTGGGGGACGGAGTGCATGGGTTGAGCGAGTTGACTGGATCGGCGTCTGGAGGGAACAATGTCATTGGAACGGCGCCAGGCCCCAGTAGCGGCTCAGCAGCAAGTGGAACTGGAAGTGCGGGGGATGAAAACAGTGGTTTTGTATCTCATTACGAGACGGATTCCGACTACCCAAGTTTGCCGGACACACATCCAGCGTACGTGGAGAATTCACCAGAATTTTATCCCAATTCGCTCATGAACGACTCCAAGTGTTTCCAGACGACGACGACGACGCAGCAGCAGCAACAGCAGGCGCAAATGATGGGCCAGAAGTATGCTAGACGTAAGTGGAAATCTATTGGAATTGTGAGATGATGTGATCGGTGTCGTTTGTTGCTAGGAGGTGCTTGAAGCTAGCAAAGATTTAAGAGATTATGCAGTCACGTGATTGAAGAGGATTTCGAAATGGAGCTGTAGGAGTCGGATTTGACAACGTAGACAAAGTGTGATTTCGAAAACAAAAGGAGGAGATGAACTAGTTAAAGGAGAGGATTGAATGACTGATGATGAATGTACTCAGCGACTTGAGATGGATTTGCAAGGGTGGTGCTAAAAGTTGAATTGACGCTGAATGAAAAAGTTGAAATGTGTGTGTGTGGCAATAGGAGATTTTGGCTGTATGAGATTCTTGAATCGAGATAGGCAAAAGAGGTAGACATCGGCGCTGGTGCGACGTTTGGCTTGAGTAAGCGTGTAATTAACTGGTAATTGTAGAATTATTACATGTTGCGAATGCGATGTGGTACGTGTGTGGGTGGGGTGTGTCTTTTTCTGATTCTACACTGACTGAGACTTGGGTTTTGTGTGTGTGTGTGTTGGGCTCACATTGATATACGCGTGCGCGTAACGAGTGTTTTTAGAAAGTTTGGAAATGTTCTAGAGGTAGTAGGGATTCTAGTGCAAGTTTAGGTAGCTCGAAACAATGGGTTGAATGAAAGTTGACGATGAATGTTGAGAGAAGACTAATGATGGAAATTTTTGATTCTGCAGGCCAATACCAGGGACCTGAATTCGGCGACGCTTACGGGAACAGTCCTCACCACGGCCATGGGTCTTACGACTCCTCGCCTTCCTTCCAGACGGTACCAACGCCAGAGCACCATTGGTCGACGAATGTGAATGGAATGAACGGCGGAGGAAGTGGAGGGAACACACCTGTTGATATGTTGTCACAAGGGCATCCCGGAAGCCACCCGGCGTACCATGGACTTCAGACACATTTGGGCCACCGTGAGCCCCTCTCTCACCATCATAATTTGGCGAATCATCATGGAACGCATATCAATGCGGATATCAAGCCAATGCTTCAGCCTGGGATGCTTGGTGGTTATGCATGTGAGTGTTCATTTAATAATTTTAATCCTGAAAATCGACATGGATAATAATACTATCTTGTATGATTACAGCTGCCGGAGCCGCGGGCAACCCCTGTTTCACAGGTTCGGGACCGATTCAGCTGTGGCAATTCCTGTTGGAACTGTTAACGGATAAGACGTGCCAGAGTTTCATTTCTTGGACGGGCGACGGCTGGGAGTTTAAGTTGACGGACCCTGACGAAGTAGCTCGGAGGTGGGGAATCCGCAAGAACAAGCCCAAGATGAACTACGAGAAGCTAAGTCGAGGACTTCGGTATTACTACGACAAGAATATTATTCATAAGACGGCAGGGAAGCGGTATGTGTACCGATTCGTATGCGATCTCCAGAGTCTTATTGGGTAAGTTGGGTTCTCGGAAAGATTCTTATTCGGGTTGAATTATTTGGTCTTTGAGCTAATGGACTATTTGTTCTTTGTAGGTGCAGTCCGGAACAGCTCCACGCCATGGTAGACTTGAAGCCCGATAAGAAGGACGAAGATTAAATAAGCTGCTAATATAGAAGACACTTTTAGATGTAATGAGCGAGTTGTACAAATGTATATTTTTATTTGGTAGTTAAGAGAGAGGCATTTCAAAGAAATAGGGATCCGCCCACCAATGATTTTAAGATTTTTAATAGTCCATGGACATCTGCAGACGTTGAGTTTGTAGAAGACTGCGGCGAACAAACCGACGAGATTATAGAATTGTGTGATGTCAGAAGTACATATTGCCAATTAACAATCTTGGGAGCTACGTACTATTCAGTTACCATCATCTTTGATTGATGTCAAACCTTTGATGTATTAGCTCTCATGGATATGCTGTAGGTACTAAGGAATCCAATCGATTTATTGGACAACAGGCTTTTGAACTTTCATTGGTGTTGATGTTCAAGCTAGCCGGTGTGCCCCAGTAGTGGTAGTAAACGTTTTAGCTCATTTTAGTTTTTTTCTCTCATTTGCCAAAGTTTTAGTGTAATGTGTTTTAATTTTCTATGCTCAGCATTCCTACATGTAAGGATGTAAATGTACAACAAATCATGTGTTATTTAATGTACTTTTCATTTGCTATATAGTATTGTAACAAAGACTGGCTCAATCGCCATATGCAATTTTGCTCGACAGAAAGCGTGTGTGGCTTGAAAGATGCCAGTGATTTGGAATGCCTACTTTACTGATTAATTATGTACTTTCACCACGTCACTGTTTAGTAACTTATTCACCAATTGATGAGTTTCCAGTAGTCGATGACTTGCACGTCAAAGGGGTATTTGCTTGCACTCTAGTTCATGTAGTGTTACGATTTACTTTAGTTGTGGTACCGGTTATACGAAATAGTCTTTTCGACACGTGTCCTTATTGAATGTAGAAGTTTGCGGAGGCAGAATGGATATCTGTTGCCAGTTCGTGTAAGAGCTTTCCAGTCACACATTGTTGTGTAGACAGAGATACACAAGTTTTGATGATCTTTTGCAACATGATTTAATCTGAAGGAATTTCGAAATGAGGGGTACTGGATGCGGTGAAAGTAATTTGTAAAATTGAGTTTAGACGTAAATTTTCCCGAATTATTATTTATTAAGGTGATGAAATATTATGGAATGTAAACGAAAACGGGAAAACCGACTACGGTAGAGTGGATTAGGTAAAAAGCGGATAGCAATCACCAAACGAGTTTGTATTGCTTATAGCATAAGTAAATTAGGTATGGATGTTCAGTTTAAAGTTGTAACACCGTATTGTATGTGTTTTCTTGACTGCATTTTGCACATAAATATATATTCACACACATACAAAATATGCCATGTACCTTCCCAGAAATTATTTGACAGATCGAAACTTGTACAGTTGATGCTAGACGACATGTAGGCTAGATCGCGTAGAAAACTGTTCTTCCATAAATACACCTAGCTATAGTAATCATAATGACGGATGTACACAACTACGAGAAAATAGCAGCACAAATAGTTTCTCACAAATAATGTCTATATAGTGTTTATGCAGAATTGAAGTTCTGCCTAAGGAATCTGCAATCTGGTTTCAACATTAATTGAAAAAGAAATTTGTATTCATAATTTACTAACGTTGAATATACGATTTGTAAATGTATGTTTTACAAGTTTTGTGGATGTTAAGGGACGTGATTATGTTCATTCATTCTAGATAAGTTCAACGAACACTTGTTTTGATTGATGGATGTTCCAATAAATGATTTGAAACATTATTTTATACTTATAATTCTTTGGTTGCCATTTATCCATCACCTGAAATAACCACCCAAATTCCGCTTGTCACGGTTTGATTTCCTTGCGCTCCAACCCGAAAACAACGAGTTAACGTACAGTTACGTATAACCTAAACTTGCCACCTGGTTAATACAGTTTGGAGAAGCCAAAATGATCGCCAAAACCTCGCATCACTATCGAAATGGTTAGTGGTGAATGTGGCATCCTGATCCCCATCTTCAGCAACTCCAGCACTAAAATCAGCTGCAAGTCTTGTAGAGACAGATTTTGCTT